>JAAGNO010027822.1:52453-103873 GCA_033439905.1 Ceryle rudis
AAACAAGCCGTCATATCACAAAACAGTATCTTCCAGTAGGAGGTAAGTGTTCCTGAGCTGGAAACATCTACACATATACATTGCAAGATGATCCACAATGAACCATATCTAAGGAAGGGAAATGGGATATGGTAATCTGTATCAAAACCAGTGTGTCCAGCAGGAGTAGAGAAGTGATTGTGCCCCTGTACATGCCACCGGTGAGGCCGCAGCTTGAGTATTGTGTTCGGGTTTGGGCACTGCAGTATAGGAGGGACATTGAGGTGCTGGAGTGAGTTCAGAGAAGGGCAACAAAGCTGGTAAAGGGCCTGGAGAAAATGTCGTATGAGGTGTGCCTGAGGGACCTGGGGCTGTTAATTCTGGAGAAGAGGATGCCGAGAGGAGACCTTATTGCTGTCTACAACTAGCTGAAAGGATGTTGTAGTGAGGTGGGGATTGGTCTCTTCTCCCATGTCACTAGTGATAGGACAAGAGGAAATGGGCTTAAGTTGCACCAGGGGAGGTTTAGGTTGAATATTAGAAAATTTTTTTTTTTACTGAGAGAGTGATTAGGCACTGGAACAGGCTGCCCAGGGAGGTGGTGGAATCACCATCCCTGGAAAACATCTAGATGTGTCACTTCAGGACATGGTTTAGTGGTCCTGATAATATTTAGTAGACGGTTGGACTTGGTGGTCTTGAAGGTAATTTCCAGCCTTAATGAGTCTATGATTCTATGTAAGGCTTAGGAACAGCACCTGAGTCATTCCTGCAGAAGAAACGGGATTGCTCAAGGAATGTTGTGTTCAAGTCTGATCACCCCTGGTCAAGAACAACAAACTTTCTTGGACCCGACTGGACTGTTTCTGAACAATTCAAATGAAACAAAGTCTGTGAGAAGATACATCTGTTCCCTATGCATACCCACAAGGAACACCAGGAAAGAAGAGCTGCTTAGTTAAAGGATAATACAAGCACAAGAATAAGCAGTTCAGTGTTAAATTTATGCTGGAGATTAAAAGAAGTTTTCTGAGAAGTGCATTTTTGAGGCAGATTTCCAGGTGGGGCAAACCAAATTGCTAATTCTAGGAGGGAGCTTTCTCAGCTCATGGAAGGGGTAATATCATGTAGTGAATGCAACAGCAGGGGACCTAACTCACCCAGGAGGCCTCTTCCAGTACTGTGCTCCTAATGAGCAAGCAGCAATTATTTCAGGATAATACTTACAGTCTCTTGGCAATGGAATAAATACATACAAATGTTCCTGTTTATGTTGCTGTGGAGATAGCCCTCATAGGTCCATGCCCGCTTCCCTCCAGAAGTGTTTTGCTTTTTGTCTCCTCCATATTAGATGGGGGAAATTTGGTTCTGCTATATTCTGGTCTGATCATGACAATACTTTAAAATCCTCATATAATCGAGTCTTCATCTCCAAAACCGGGCCCTCATATTTCAGTGAAATGCATAAAACAGTTATGTCTGGTTACAACTTGAATTTAGCAAGGGAATCAAGTCGAAACTAGCCTAGGGAATATGTCCTCTGTCAGGAACCAAAGTGAAGTTTTTCATCAAGGACTGTGTCCAGCTCTGTGAGCCATCTGGCAAAATATCTTCACTTACACTGTCTCCCACCCTCCTGTGATTACTTGCGGAGCTCCCACAATGTGCTGAAAGATGTGACTGCTATTCTGTTGTCAAAACCATTAGGAAATTTTTGCCTAATAAGAATTGATGTGTCAATCTAAAAAAAGCTCTCTTCCTTATTGCTTGTATTTTTAAACAGAATACAGAACAGTCTAGACTTAAATAATGAACATTTTCTTTCAATTAGCCCCAGTCAGCAATGGGACTTGGGAAAGTGAATTCTTATTGGTCATTTGCTTCTTAAGCAATTGCTTGTGAGAGTGAACAAATGGAAAGATGCTACAGATAGAGACTTGCAACCATAATGTCACTACTACCCTGATTCAAGATATCCAGAATAGGCCATGTATCATCTAAAAAGGTCATGGGATGTACTTTTCTTATAAAATAGCAACTGAACCAAAAAAATATGAATCTGGATACGGACTGACACAACATCCTCTGTCCAAGTCATCAGAAGGCCCTAAAGGTGAAGAGACAGCCACATTTCAATTGCTTTAGTTATTAACAAATGCAAAACCTAAGACACTAATCATAAATTATTCCCTATTTTGACCCCAAACTGTATGTTATTTCCAAGTCACCAACAGAGATTTCTACGGGCTTAACTTCAGACGGGTGAATAGTTTTATCAACACTAACAGGACTTAGATATTTGCTGACCTAAGCTGTAGATCTGGGGTCACAATTTGCACAGTAAGATCCTTCCAGACAAACTGCTGGTTCTTCTTCATACAGCACTGGAAAGACACTACAGGAAGCTGCTGGAATCATTCACGTATACCCACATACATAACTGAAAATAAATCGACAAACTGGAAGAAGTTATGCGAAGAGGTAAACCAAAAAATGTTGAGATTCAGGACATATACTGTGCTGATTTTCTGTCGTCAGACTGTCTTGCCAACGCTTGCTCCATCAGCACCAAACTCCCCAGTTCTCTGCACCCGCAGGCGAGAGTGTCAGCTCTTGCACAGGTGGTATGAAGAACTGCTATGGCAAAGACTGGAAGCGCTCCAGCAAATATGTGCAGGCTGGGTCACTGATGACCGAATGGAGACACAGTCATTTATAAAGACACAAACATTAAGGAAGAAATTAGATTAAGCTGATACAGACGGTTGAAAGCAAGAGTAATGGGATGGAATTCAATAAAGTATGAACTGAACATCAGGGGAAAACCCCTTTGTCAGAAAGATCTAATATCCTGTAAGTATTATCACCCATGAGAATAGTCATTACATTTTTCCACAAAACATGGTAGAAAACATTCTGGAGGGAGCGAAACTATGAATACAATGATCTAGCTTACTCTGTGCTTGCAAAATAAAGCTGTTCCGATTCGTTGTACTTTTGACATTCTTCCTCAGTGGTGGGAAACACCCCACTCAAACATGAACACATAGCCACTGTCTGTGTTAAGGCATGGGGCTCTGGTCATTTTAGGACAAGAAAATTATTTCAGCACAAACAATGTTTATTTTGCCATGACCACAACTAAAACTTAAACTGTTCAGTAATGGAAAGATTTTGAGGGTGACTGCTGGTTGTAAACATTTCATGTGCAACTCTTGCTGAGATGCCAATCTCAGTGACCACGCAGGTGTCAGCCCCTTCGATTTGACCAAGTTCAATCCTAAATGCATGTAGAAGGAAAGGAATCATTTCTCTTATAGAAAATTATAAAAAGCAAGATAAGTATAACAGTTTAGACTTTTTGTGCTTTTGCACAAGTAACAAAAACGAAAAAGCCCACAGGCTCATATGGCTAAAAAAAGAGACCATATGCTATGAACAGACACAGAACTGATGCAGAGACCCAGCTGAAGTGACAAGTGATTTTGACACGGAGGAAAGAAAGTAGTTCTTAGAAGCAGAAGCTGAAAAAGATGTAATGGGAAAAAAAAGACAAACTATTCTCTTGATACTGCTGTTACACAAACTGGAGGTCTTGCCTGATTTGCATCTCTTGAAGAAGGGAGAATAGGCTTTTGTAGGACCTTAACTAAGAGGAACTTTCTCTTAAGGTCTCTTTCAAAGAAACAAAAGAATTATAAAATGGTGTGCATGAGGTAACAGTTGCCTCCATACTGCCACTTGCTACATCTTTAACTGAAAAGAAAGTAAGAGCCTTCCAGCCAATTCTTGTCCTTTATCATCTACCCAGTTACTCCACTCGGTAGAACATCTCAAAAACACCGAACACAATCACGGCAAGTAATGAAACCGATAGAGTTTCAAATACATACGTATACACAAAACCCCCGGAGACCATAGTTAATATAACTGAAGACTCCATGCAACTGGTTCATCAACTGCAACTCTCTACAAAAGGAACACCTTCAAATTCAATGTAAATAGAACTTATCCATTTCAAAAGTCTGTAAGGACAAGAAGAAATTGGACAGCAGGGGACTGGAGAAAAGAGAGTAGCCCTGAATAGGCTACATTTTAGAGAATTAATTTGTCTACATCAACTGTCTAGATTTGACTAATTTGAATGTATTCCAAGACAGACTGTTTCTAAAGTGTTTCTTCAAAGGTCTGCGTTTTGATTTGACACTAAGTTAAAGTAGGATTCTTTGAAGTAAGCCGTTACCAAATAAAAAAGTGTTGTAGCCTACAGAAAAAATGAGACCTTTTGTATTTAAAATCTGATTTCTTTCGATGTATCCTCTGGTCAAAATTATCTTCTCAAGTGAACTCTGAATTTGAGACTGTCTACATGATGAGATGGTCTTTCTCCTGCTTTGCAAGGGAGTAAGTGGAAGGGGAATCTGGGTAAGGTGTTCCTCCTGCAAACCAGAAGGCTCAGAGTCTCACAGGAAAACACTGCCATTTAGAAAAAGGAAAGCAAGAACACGTTTAGGGAGGAACCATTGCATCACTGTGACTAAATACATAGGCATCCATTCTTTTTTAACCTGACTTGCAATTGCCAGAAAGGTCTGAGTTTCCACACAGTGCCCACGTTACCAGATAATAACAATCAAAGCAACTGGCTGCCCAGGGAAGTTAATAAATCACTTGCTCAAAGTATCACAACAAACAGAACTACTCCGCTGGGAAACAATCCATTTAAAAAGCAAGGAAAGAGGAGCAGAGAAACTTTATCTACTATGAGTACCAGAAGCTTATTCCATCAAAAACAGTCTCTGTAGCAGCCATAACTATTTCTGCTGTAAATAACATGGATATGTGTTAAATCGGAGCCAAAAATCTTTTCAGAATTCAACAGAATTTAGGTCATTTGCACTCTATTGACAGACACTGAACTCTGAAACCATAATGATGTAGCTCAGCAACAGTGCATGTCGTCCCACTAATGAGGCCCTTTTTCCATGAATAATGAGCATGGACATCAGCTGTGTTGCCAGGTACATAATATAAACACAATTTAACACATGGCTTTTGGTAAAGCAGTGTGTCTGCTTGCAGAGGCTGAGGTTTTGCATAATGCGATCCAACTTTTTAGCCCAGGGTGGGGGGAGACTGCTCAAGGAAATAATTTGTTCATATGTTATCAAAATACAATAAATCACGTTTGGTCTGAGTCAAAAAAAGGCAGTGGAGTGGGACCAACAGAAACTGCAGATACGAAAGTATAAATGAGTTCATTGTTTTATATTCCAATAAATCTTACAACACATGAAGCTGATGAGTTCTAAAATGAGCTGAGACTCCCTGAGATGGGCCTTCTGAGACTCATGAACTGTAAGGGTTAGACTGGTTAAGCCTGTGTTTGCTGAGTCCTTCTGCATACCGAGTGAATACACACACACCTTTGTTTATATATGGCAAAGCAGGAGTTGAAACTGCACGGGTTCAAAACAGACAAGGTAAGAGGAGTTTAATTTTGAAAACTCACATTTGCTACATTTACAACCTCAGTTTTGACTCTATCAAATGCTTCAAGAGGACAAAACGCACTTGCAAGTTTTATCAACTTCCATGACACAAAGTGCCACCATAGTATTGTTTAAAACTAGGGATCGGTGCTTTACTATCCAAACGTAGAGCTGGCACAGAAGTTTAGTCTGAGATCTGGGAGAGCATGGCTTAAGTCCCTGTTCTGTCACAGTTACGCTATCTCCCAGGATTATTTTCTCATAACTACATCAAAGACTATAAGGTGTCAGCATCCTGTGGTGACTGGGGCATAAAAATGGGCGTTTCTATTTACCTGCTTCCAAATGTGCTGAAATAAATTCCATAGGGATTTACACCTGTGTCACAGGAATTACTAAAATATAAGGAGCTACAAGAAAGACTCCGATGTTACCACTTCAACTGCAGATTTTTTCAACCAAACTAAGCACAACCAAGATCTCTCCCGGAGTCACTGCTGCTGCTGGATGGCAGTACTTGAGGGACTGGGTGATATTTTGATCTCTGCTTAGAATGACTTGACTCCAGAAAGAGCTGAAAACATTCCAGGCTGGACTGGTAGCAGTCACTATCACTAAGGTTGCCTGTAATCAGCTGCTTATTTATCCTTTGTTAAATAACCTCAGCTTTGCCACAATTTACTGAAGGGGTCAGAAATTTGGCAGGATGATTGTGTTAGTATCAAGCCAATGGTCTATTGCTCATCTCATTAAAATTTACCTTAATTTCCTAAGTTATGTAAGAAGAAAGCAGTTAGCACATATTCAGTGGAAGCTTCTGCATTTTTTTTTTTTCAGTTACACCCTCCAAAGATTCTTTGCTCATCAAACACACATCTCAGAACTCCAATAAAGTTATGTATCATCCCCTTGCCACTGTTCCACGTAATGATACAGGGCCAAGTACTGGGGATGATAGTGGGAGTCAGTCCTCTGTCTGCGTGAGCTCTCACTGTTCTGCTTTTTGGCACCCAGGCAATGCAGCACAGAATGTCAAATGAAGAGGAGGCAGAAGCCACAGAGAAAAGAGTAGATGGCAAAGACATCTGGTAAGACAGGAATTGGAAAGTGGCTGAGGAGATGTATCATGACCACCAATCACTGCCCTGAAGAGAAGACTGGGTTAGGTAGTTAGGAGAGGCAGAGGAGTGGAAATGGGAGTGAACGGTACTGGCTGAACAAGAAGCCTCTGGTAGAAACTGGGAGCAACAGAAACCTGAAACCAACCATGCAAAAGAAAAGACAATTCAATAGACAAACGTGACAGAAAATCAACATCAAAATTAAGGCTACTGCTTTCACTTAATTCAGCTATTTGATTCATGGACATTATGATCTCATTTTTATTTATATGACTACTTAATATTCCTTTCGAAAACTCCCTTGCCATACTCCAATGCATAGAATGAGACTTTCCCAGGGATGAATGAAGACTCCGTAGTAACACAACAGGAAACTGAAGGCTATAGGGTTCCTGATTCACTTGTTGCAGAATTTGGGAAGTGGATAGTGAGAAAGCCATGGACTGCAGGAAGAGGATGAAGAGGGGTACTGTGCAGGTTGGTGAATGCTGCTCAAGAGAACTGGATTGTATTCCTGTTTCTGTCACAAAGTTTCTACACAATACAAGGAAAACCCATTTAACTTAAACTAAACAAAATATGCCAGTTGGCGCTTCTTACTCTGTCCTTTCTCTGTTCAAGACCCTGGTGTCTTGAATTCAAGTTCAAAGAGCTAAAGCTGAAGTCAGCAGGAGCTGTGATTTGAACGTAAAAGATGATGTAATGCTGCATAAATCAATGCTTACTGAAAAATACTGAAAATTAATGCGAAAAGTTCACCTAATCTTCTGAGCTTTCCAAGTTTTTCCCGTAAGACATGAAGTCTGCTACTCGCTAGACTGCTGTGAAGTTAAATCAATTAACGTTTGTAAAGCACTCGCATGCTACTAAGTCAACATTCATAAAAGAGTCCACAAGGGAACCGATAATCCTTTCTTCAGACAAGGTTTGAATAGCATGCAAGAAAAACTCTGCAGAACCTAAATAGTCATTCTTTAAGCATCAACAGAAAGCAAAGAAAGCTCTGAAGACCTGCTAGTAAGCAAGTTCCATTACCCTGTACAATGAATTAAACATGAGCTGGCAGAAAAAAAAGCACAATGTTTAATCTTTGGATTAAGGACTGTGTAAGGTGATCTATGAAGCTCATGCCAATCACCTTATTAACAGTGTTTATTAAATTTTAAGATTGACTTAGAAACATTGCTTCTGTGTGTATCATGTAGAGAAAATATAAGTATATATGAACTTACCATCATACTTTGCTAAGACTGCCTGGACATCTGCATATGCTTGCAGTTCCAACAAAGCCTCTAGCAGGTTTTCATGGATGTTGAACATGCTGAGCAGAGGAAACTCCTTCATCAACTAAAATCAATATGAAAGGGTTAGATTATTAACGTGGAAAAGAGTTTCTTGTTCAAAATGCAATGAAATAACCAACATCAAGTTAAAATCCCTCACTGCTTCTTGTTCTTGGCTCTTTCCCAGAGTTCACCATTATCTCAGAAATTTCTGAGTTCCTAATGGACACTGGGACAAGTTTCTTGACAAGACATGCTTTGCATAGGATGTAATTACTCAAAACCAAGAACACAGCTGCCCGAATACAGAACTCTCCTACAATTATCAGGCTTCTTCAGAGTGAAGAAGAGTTATCTTATTGTACTAGAAAAGAATCTCCTACAATGTAACTCCTGTAATGTCAGTAGTAAGTAATCCAGCACCTCTCTGGTATATTAGTAGAAAAAACATTGAAAAAAATCAGAATAAAATCAAATGAGAGAAACTTACATATATACAACCGTATTATCAAGTATGTGTTATTAGGATGTGCCATTGTGGATACCTTAGAACACAACAGCAAAGGTGTCTAATAAAGAACAAACAAAACCAAAATAAAACAAAAAAAAAGAAAGGGCAGCAACAATAGGTAAAGTAAAATTTATATAAATCTAACACTATAACTAAAGAATCCGTCTTGAATGAGATGTGTAGTTAAAATAAACCAATCCTTTTACATGTTAGTGGCTTTACTTTAAGAACTAACCCTTTAAGAGATGACAGGGATTTGTTCTTAGCCATCCTCAGTTTCAGTGTCTGTATAGATTCAAGTGACTGAAGCTGATATGCTATTGCATCACACTTATTAGAAGCATCTATGTTTTTTACTGCAGAACTGATTAAATAGAACTGATTTTTTTATTGTCAGATTGATTCTCTGAAGAACTGAAGTGTTAAAAGATCCTTGCTTCCTTCTGTCTTCCTTATGGTTGTTATACCTTAACTGCCTACCTGATGTACATTCAGCACAAAAAGGTCCCACAGTGTAGAACTAGGATAGCTGATATTACTGCAGCTCTTTAGGAACTTGCAGGGGAACACTATCATTTCCAATCTCCCTGAGATGGTTCATGAGAAAAATACTATAACATGCTAAGTAAAGAAAATGATTCAAGGTCATCCTTGCTCAATTTCAAACTAGCACCTGAAGAGGACCTGAGAACACTCCTCACTTAGTAAACTTACCTTTGAAGAAACAAATGAGAAACTGATGAGAACCAGCAAATCTTAATCTCACAAACAGGTAACACAAACAAAACTAAGACAGAACTGAAAAGAGGGGTGGAGATTCACCAAGAACTTAGAGAATGAGAAACGGGTAGTGCAGTAGAGCTTCTTCACTCTCTTAAGGAAGAGACCGTAACAGGTAAGCAGTGCTGCAAACTGCAGAGAATTTATTCCTCGTGTTAATGATCCCACATAAACTCATGTAAGAACTATTCTGATCTTAAGGAATTCTGCCTGAATTTGGCTGTCTGAATAGTACTGATTTTGCTGCAATTTGAGGATTATTAAAATATCAAAGGCAAGGATGGTAGAGTTTTGTTTAACTGATTATATAAATTTCTGGTGAGAATCATGATCACTGAAACAGCAGCTGAAAGAGCTCACTGAAGTTTTTATGCTAGTGGCAGCGGGATGGCCATAAAACTCCTAGTTTCAATGGTAGGAACTGAACCTGTGAAAAAGAACACAAACAATACTGCATAGTCTGCAGGCTTTTATCCTTCTCCAGTTTTCAAAAAAAATGGACCACAGGCCTTGGTGCTTATCTAGGTTAAGTGGAAGGATTTGACAACAAAATAAAAAGTTTAAGTCACTGCTCATGAAAAAAAATAACTGCAGGTAAAAATTCATGTACTTGGATTCATCAGTTAAGGATCCAGCATAGGGCTTCTCTTCATTCTTGTCCTTACTCACTATTGCATTTTTAAGAGAGGAAGCTACTACTTGGCAGGAAAAAGCATGACAGAATTTGGCCCTATGTAAATAGTGATTTAAAGTTCAGAATGAACATATTGCAAAAAGACCTCTCCAAGGGATTAAGAAAGATTATCTCTGCTCACTGAGAATGAATAATGGCTGGCGGAATAACATCCCCTCCATCAGTGAAGAAGAGGGAAGAGCTGCAGTTAGTTATAGATGTACTGTGGCCAGTAAAAGCTCTTACTCTGGTTCTCTGTTTCTTACTGACATCACTAACTGATTTTTTTTTTTATTTTAATTAGGTTCTGTCAGAGTGATAAACCCTGCCTAAACCAGCAGCCAAGTAAAGGTCACTGTCCAGACTGATGGGCCTCTAAAATGACAAGTGTTAATAAAGGTTTCAGCTGGGAAAGGTCAAATGTTAAGAAGTCAATCCCAGTTACAACGAACGCAGTTGATATTATAGCTACAAAAATAAAACTCCTCTAAGTAGCCACTCGGCTCTCTGAACACTGACTGTGCACAAGCAACAGTACGTTTGCTATTAAAGAAAAGAAAAAGGAGGGACTACATGAACTCATTTCTCTGTCACCTCAGGATGCAGAGTATAGAGTTTACACTGAAAGTAATTTTCAGTCATGGTAAAAATTCAGGTTTTGAGAACCTTCCCAGAAATTCGAGCCATTTAGATGGAAGATTGTTACGACAGATCATCTTTTAGGTGTCATAGTGAAGGTAAACACTGGGGGAAGAAAGAAAAATGCCACGAAGGTTGCAACACAGGCCTGCTGGATGGTCAGGTCAGGCCAAATACTGCATCATGCTGAGGAGCAGCGGAGAGCAGACTGTGAACCTGCTCCCCTCCCTAGCAGATGGAGAGGGAGGCTGGCTCACGCTCCATGCACAGATAAAGGTATGGGCCCATTATCCCTGAGCACAAGATGAAGAACACACCCTTTAATTCCTCAGACCTGCAAAGCATGGAGTTCCAATCTGGACTCTAGTTTAAGAGGCACAGATCTCCCTTTGCATCAATTTTAATTCTCTTTATGTCTTTTTTATAACCTGACAAATGCTTTCATTTGAGGAGCAAGCGCTACACTTAAAGAAAAGATGAAGGCTCTATTATCATCTTTCTCCACACCTTAAGCTTTCAAGAGACAGTCATATTTGGTACTCAAGATTTCTCACCAGAGCCGCTATAGCTTTTTACATAAACACTGGTTAGGACTAAAAATTTCATTGTAAAATTCCAGTTAGTTGGTTTCTCAGCTGGTATGAAAGAGCTGAGCTCCACTGAGCAAAGCTTATTTTCATACCATGAGAAGACAGACACCACATGGCTATGAACAATACATATTCCCTCCTTATAATACAAGGATGTTCAAACAGCTGTTGAACATATCATACCAACTCTATGTTCACATGGATTTTACTTTGAACTTGTATTGGTCAAAATACTTTCTAGTGATGAAATTCAGACCTGAGGCTGGGTTAGTCCATATTCTGTTCTAATTGCTCTGCGTGTTTTAGGGGAAATAGATATATGTACAAAAAGTGAAATTGCTTTTCTTTGAAAGATTCATTAGCTATACTGCAAATAGATAGAGATGGTACCTTTTGCAGGCAACAACTTTTAATTTTTTAGATAAATAACATTTCTGGAGTGTAAGTTTGCAGAAGAATTCTGGAAATAAGTCTGACACAATTGGATATCTTATCACCAGTCCTGGGAGAGCCATATTTCCAGACTCACCCAATCCATACTGCAGGGTGTAGGTTCAATGATTCTGTGATGGATATGAAAACGTGACGATCTCAAAAAATGCTTTATGGTGCAAGGAAATTCACATCTGATTTATTGGATGAGGAACAAGCCTTATCTCCCAATGAACAGTTTAATGAAGGGAACTCACTTCCCTATGAATATTTCAGTCGTCAGCATTTTCTCATTTAGATTTAATTTTTGAAACATTTTCAAGGAATGTAGCTTAAACTGTTGCATCCGTTATTCTCCCTGTGATGACATCCACATCAATTAGCAATGACACATTATTTGTGTAGAAAACAGCTTTAAGCTACAGCTTATGCCTACAACTAGACCATGGGACTCAAGGGAATACAGAGGTGGATAAATCAGTGATCCTCCATATAACCTGGTGCTGACACATTTATTCTCCATCTGCACTAAGGCCGTATGCACGGACATGTATTTTACAGGCAGTGCACGCAGCCATTCATTGCTGCTTATACTCATATCTTCTCAATAAGCAAACAAAAAAGCAGTTTTTGATCAATGTATTCAACCAAACACATTCACAAATATGAACAGTGAATGCAGCTTAAAATGAAGAAACAACAAGAAGCAAGTAAGAGAAATGCAATGTAAACAGTGAAACTGTTACAACCTTAACTCCTAGTGCATCTGTTCCCACAGTGAGTACCTGAAATGGTAAAATCTGTTTCCTAAAAGAGGAATGACCAAGGCTGCTCTCTTCCAGCTGCAACTGTCTACCACCCCTGAAGAAGCAAGCACACAATATGGACAGTGCTGTTATTTTCACAAGTGCTTTGCATAAACTGCTTTCTGGTGTTTGACTTGTTATCTGTAAGAACTGCTAACAGAACAAGGTAGAAAAGGAAAAACTCCAAGCCATTTCTGAGCAGAAAAACTGAAACCTCCATTTCTGTAGGCTTCATTCTCTACAGCTGAGCTGTCGGATGTCTAAGCTTTGCGTGAAGCTCACCCTGCCCTTGATGCGTTTGCGACGTCACTCCACATTGATTCTCTGATATCTAATCTTAATACACTGTCTGACACACTAATGCTTAAGTTTTTCTCCTGTCCAGCTCATCTGGGAATGACAGAAAGGAAGAACCAGAGCCAGCAGACTAAGGCTAACACACAAAAAGGCTCTCTTCACAATGTCTGATGCTTAAAAATTAAGCTAACTGCTGGTCCTAAAAGTGAAACTCATTCAAGCGCAGTCTCACTGTGAGTGGGATTCATGTGACGTAAGCAGATGCGCTCATAGCTCTCCAAGTTGGAAAATGGTCTGAAATATACTGGACCTCCCTGAACTAAAAGTTCTGCTTAATTACAGTAGAAGTAGGATTCTGTCGCTTCATGCATTTCTCTCTGTGCTGCATTCCTTTTGGTGAATAATTACTGTTTTGTTTGGAAGCAGCTCTGCAGTTACTCTTTCATAGATCAGAGAGGATAGAAGTTAAGAAGCCAAATCTGCCAGATCCTGCTCTTTTCAAGCTTGGCAATGATTAGCAGTAGGATCCACATACTTTCATCCATATGTGGAATTCAGGGAATTTGACATGTCATCTAACGGTTGAACTTTGGAGTGTCAGAAAAGAGACCCAGATCCAACTTACAGTAACTGTGGGATGGCACAGGTATAAAATGTGTTGACATTCCCTTTTTAATTTGGCAAATGTGAGTTTAGTCCTAGTGCTCCACCATATTCACAGATAATATGATTTCTCTTCATTGTAGGATCAACATTGAGTCAATAAACTGAAAAATTACTTACCAAACATGCAAGCTCTAAGGAAATATGCTAGAACATGCAGCCTTTATATTCTCTCTTAATTAGAGGATTGAAGTCTTAAGTTCTTTAAGGATTATAATTATGAAAATGCTGTTATTTGGACTCTGTTGTAAAAATGCATGTATTTCAGGAATAAAGAGAATTCTACATGCAGATGTGGTAAGAAACCAGAAAGATGCAAGTTGTTCCAGATGTACATTTACCACTCATATCACACAAAAGTAGTAACAGTGATAAATTGTTACATCAAAGATTAGTAACTTCATAAGCATGAAAATAAAGCCATTACTCACAGCCCTCTTCAAAAACATTCCTTTATTTGCATCATCCCAAAGTACTTTTTGCAGAAACTTTGCCATATTTTTAGAAGTAGACTTTACGATGAAATTAAAGTGAGGAAATTATCCAGTAGCTCAAAAATGAGCTAGGAGATTCCAAAGAGATGGAAGAGCATAATTAAAGGAAAAAAAGAAAGCCCCTGAACATGGAATGATGCAAGAGAGCACAAAAAAAAAAAAAAAAAAAAATAGAGTCCAAGTTACCAGAGCTATGTGACTATAATTTAAGATTACGTTCTCACATTGCTGGAAACCAGCAATGTATATGAGAGACATTATTATCAGGTTTAGGTAGCAGTCACCAAATTCCTAGTTTTTGAGGGTTTTGCTAAGGATCACAGTCATGACAAAAAGTGAGGGGTCTGAGTCATGTGTAAGTAAAGGGAAGGGATAAACACCATCAGGGCAACCATAGATGTTCCCATCCGCCCTTCCCGCTTACCTATAACATGTGAATCTGTGACAAAACAAACCACATTTGTATACACAGACACATGGAAATGTTAAAATCAGCATTTATCCCTTGCTGTAATTGCAGTGCTTCCATGTCAGAACAAGAATTAACTGGAGATAGTACTCTGTGGTGGAGGCTGGCAAATGTCACCATTCACAAGAGTAGCACTCCTCTAAAATTTATGAGGTAACTCTTAGTCTCATTTAACTAAGAAGTACTTTTCCTTCAAATTTTAATAAATGGTACTTTAAGTAACTGCTACAGATATTCATAAGCAGCCTGCTTATCCTGACCTGTGTAACACAAGCCAAAGAACCTGACTCACTGAATCCTCGCCTCAAGCACCGAAGTATTTAGGAGAGACAGACAGTAGCTGCCAGTGCAAGTAGCTGCAGAAGTTGTGCTGATAAATTTCTATGGATCATAACATCTTTATTAGCAATTAGTACCCTCTTTGTTTCATGCAGCTTCCTAATTCGAGGTGCAGAACGCTATCCTGGCTATGTATTCCTATTACCCAAGAGCAAATCAGCAATGCACACAAGAACACCGAATTCAAGAGAATATTGAACAAAACCCTTTATTCGAAGCCCAGCAAAAGAGGTTGCCAAGAAAGTATGCTAGATTTGCAAAACCATCACACCAGCAAAAATCACCAATACCATTAGTCATAAAAAAAAAAAAACCAACCTACACATATCATTAAAATTCATTTAGTATGGCTGAGTACCCTTTGGGGCTGAAGTGGCACCAGGGGAGGTTTAGATTGGATATTAGGAAAAATTTCTATACTGAAAGAGTGGTGAAGCATTGGAACAGACCATGCAGCCCATCGACAGGCACGCAGCACTCTAACAATATAAGCTGCTTAGGCACTGGTAATTCCTTAGCACCTCCTGTGGCATAAAGTACCCATTTTAGGCAGGTACTAAGATAAGTACATCCAGTTGAGATATCTCCAGCAAGGTTCTCAGAGCTAGGTACATAGAAGTAGACTTCTAGGTCCTTTACTGTGAACTGCAGAGCAATTTCTCAGCAGATATGACTGAATCCAGAAAGAAAATGTACTTTTCTGACCCTTAAAAAGTGTTTTGGTTTCTATTCTTCTCCAGACCTAAGGCAAGACCTGGAGAGTCTGTTCTCTCCCTAAACCGCGCTCATTTCTAAACAAAGCTGCAAAGTTGCAATTACACTGTTTCTCAGAAACATATACTTGTTAAGGCTATAAAGCAGTCTTCAGAGGAGCACAGGGCCATGGGGTAGGAGATAAAGACACTCTAAAATGAGTTTCTTTCATCTTCTCACTAAAAGAGGAAGCAATTAAGAGCTTCTATTCACTTTGTCCATTAGCACACCTTCTGCCTACCACCCTTCTCTTTCCTAAACTTGAATCACCCTTCAGTGAAAGTCTGTTCTGCAGTCCAAACCCCAAGAAGCTCGAATTAATTTGGCAATTCACTTTCTTGCACGGTACATTTTCACCTGGATACTCCAGTGACCCAGTCAAGGCAAATACTGTGTCTGTCTGCTCCTGAATTCAGTAGTGCAGTCACTGATCCAGTCACTCAAAAAGTTGAGAGAGATGTCACTTTGCACACTCTCCACATCCTCTTTGGGTTTTTTTCATCAATGAAAACCACAAAAGACAAACCTGGCACACTGCTGTTTCCTTCCACTGTAATGGTGAGGAGGGATTTAAACTAGTTTAAATCCTCGTAACATAATCAGCACAACAAATAAAATATCCAGGACTGTAGACTTTCTTCTCGGGGACAGGAAAACAGAACCAGTTTCCTCACGGACCATATCATCCTCTGCATAAACAGGAATAGAACTGGAATATGTTGACTAGATTGGAGTTATTCCAACACTATACTAATCAAAATGAGATCACAAGTTAACTCAGTATATACAAATAGTGACAGCTGCTGGTTTCTATAGCAAAATATAGTAAATAACTACCATCAAAAATGCAAGCAAAAGCAACACCTATGTATGATTCAATTATGTGCTTCCATGACAACTGCAGGGTCATAATTCTCATTAATTCAACTCAATTAAATGAATGACATCCGAGCAACAAAGCCAGCAACAAAATACTATCTCACAAATCACAGAAGCAACAGAAATTCCTACCCATATAAAAAACCCCACAAACCCAAACTGTTTTTAAAGTTTTTTTTAAAAAAACAGCTTTAAATAGCTTCAATATAATATTAAAAATTATTATTTTCCTATCAGTGTATATAACCATAAAATCAAAATCTTATTTAAGTCAAGAACAATTCTTTCTTCTTTTTTTTTTTCCCCATTAAGGTGTTTTAAGCAAGATCTCAGTCTTTTCTCAAGTAAAATTCAAGGAAGACAATCTAATCCATCAGTAAAGTCCTCAGGATGGCCCGATATATGCAACAAATTAAACACTCTCAAATATTTTATTTTTTCAAAGTGGCAAAGACTCACTACATCCCAATCATATTTCCCAGATGGTGTCATGAACCTCTTAACACTTAATTTCCATCATGCTCCATGGCTTGAGAAATCTGTTTTCAATCTTTCAAACACAAACAGGGCCTCCGCCCTCTGTCCCCTGATGTACATTCAGCAGTCCCCAGCCAACATATTCTTCATATTCTTTTTAGGGTGAATAAATTAATCTCCTCCCTCATCAATCACATAGAAACCTTCCGTGACACATTTATCTTCTTCAGACTTCTTCCCAAGTATATTATTTATGTCTTCTATGAAGAAATGGAGGATATACATTCATCGGAAATAAGTAGCTCCAAGTCAGTCTAAGAAAAGCATCTGCAAAGTTGACTTGACCTTACTCTAGCTCCCACTGTACTGAGTTGTGACCCAGAGATATTGCTGCTTTCATATTTCATCTAGGGACCTGCTAATTCCCAGCTCTGCTTCCTCACAATGAAGAGCTTTAGAAGCATCTAAATTAAGTTCTGAGTTGGTGTCTATATGTAGAAAACTACAGAATGCATTGGTCTGAGGTGAAGCTCTTGAAGCTGAAATTCTCTCTTTATACCTTCTTTGTCTCACATCCAGTCCTTTCACTTAGCAAAACGTCCCTGTTGAGGAGACTGTTTTCTGTCCTTCAACTGTTTAACAATGAACCTGAGTCTCCCTATCATTGTTGCCTTACAAGATCCACATGGTACTTTAACTTCAGCAACACACAATTCTCTCTTGAGTTACAGAATAAGCCATTCCTTTTAATCAAAACATTCCGGGTCTCACTTTCCACAAGAAATCTAGGACTAGGTGATATGATCCTGCTCTGGCAGGGGGGTTGGACTCGAAGACCTCCAAGGTCCCTTCCAACCCCTGACACACTGTGATACTGTGACTAGATGGACCACCCAAGTCCCTGAATCCAGTGCTCTGCATACACAGTTCACCATACATACTGACATCAGCAGAAGAAGGGTTCAGAGTATCTGTTCCACGTAGCCCTATCTACAAGTCACAAAACACATTCAACATCCCATAGTAAGCTCCGTAAGTGCCATAATTACGATGTGCAACATTTGAATGTGAAATTCAAAATTTTATCTTTCTTGTATATAAATGCCAGAACTTAGAATTCCAATGGTTGTCCTCAGATATTTCGTATTTGTCCCAGAGTGCCTGTGCAACAAAATTCATGAAGAATCAGTGGAGCTGTCTGGACTGAAAACAACGTTTTTGAAATCAACATTCTCCCAGCTGACTACAAGACTGCAAAAACAGGTTTTTCTTCCTCATCCCTCTTTCTCGCACTCCTAGCTGCACAATGGCTGGGTTTTTGACAAGTTCTTTTTCAACACCTCTGCTTGGGAGGCTAGTGATTCTGGGGAGAGAGAGCTGTGTGCCTGGAAAACCCCAGATAGAGACAGAAAACAAAAGTTACTCACCACTTGCCATCTGGTAGATTATTTAGAATAAGGACCTGCATTATTATGATGAACTCTGTTCAATGTTTTCAAAACATATTCATGAGTGCCCCAGCCCCAGCAGGTGCTGGCTGCTGGATTCCAAGCTGGCAGGCATACTTGCCCTACTGCCATTGATGCAAGTGCATAAGCTCCAGAGAACGTTACATGCCTTTTTAAGCTAACACTCCCATGGACTTGCAGCCTCCAAGGGAGAACTTCTGCTTTCACTAGGCAGGTTTCAGGAGCTGCCTGAGCTGAGCTAAAGCACACTTTATAAGTACTTCATTCTGGTCTGGGATTCCCTTTTGTGCATTTAAAATTTAGGCCCTTCAGCTTAACTCGCAGAACTCTGTATCTTGCTGGATTCACTTCTACCTCGCTTTTGGGGGAGCTGGAAAATGAGGTGCAAGAAAGAAGAACACAGGAAACTGGAAGGAGTTCTACCATCATCTGCCAGAGCGCTGGGGCTCCATTTCTCCTTCTGTCACAGCCTTGCTACCTCAGGTGAGGCAAACCACCTCCTCAAAGAATTGTGTTCCTAAGCTGCACCTGGGGGATCTCACTTGCAGAAATGCTGGGTGTTCACAGCTCTCCCTAAGCTTGAGAATTATACATACCTGAAACATACCCAGTGCCTTATGCAGACAGCTGCCCCTCCTGCCATCCCAAAAATACCTACTGTTTGGTGTTTCGAATTTGTCACTTTGTAGCTAACTGACTTAGGACTATGGTTGGTAGCTCCCTGACTACAAAGCAAAGATACTCCCCCACCTCAGCGGGAAATCAGTCCATTACAGTTTAATGACTTGGGTTTGAATTCTCAGTAATAGGTTTTGCATGAATAAACAACATTGTCCTCAGGTCTGAACAGTGTGATGTAAACAATGCACAGAGCCAAACTACAGCTTTGCAAGGGGGAAACAGAATACTTAAGACCTGTTTATTAAGTTTGTGGCATTCATTACATGCTTCAGAATAAATGTTATGAAACTTCATGATCAAATAATTAAGGACTGAACCCTGCTGCACATGTACCAGGATGGGAAATTCAGTCTGTATGGGCAACTGTCCATCTGGTATTTTATGACTTAGCATCGCATTTGCAACCTTATAAGTGATCTATTAATTTTTATGTACATTACACGCACAAAATGACTATCAGCAGGGCTGCACGCAGCACAAATGAATGCTAACTTGTAAGCAAATCCATATCATATCTGTGCTACTATTATCTACCACATGCGAAGCAAATTGAAACTCACATCTCTCATCATTTTCACTGCTTCCCTGGTCCTTCCCAGCTTTCTTGCACACATTGCCAGCCTCCTCTTAATATAAACTAACACATTGGTGTCCCTTCCTGTATAAGAGGAAAAAGAAACAGCATTAAGATTAAACAGATAAAACAAAAGTTCACTAAATATTCCAACAGAAAAGGAAACAATTCTCTTGCCTTTTTTTTGCTGTTGTCGTTGTTCACTATGATTAATGCTTTCATAACAATTTTAATAAGAAATTACCAAATTCTGCTGATTTAGATGTGGCATAACATCACTGAATTCAGTGGAATTACTGGTCATATACAATGGCCTAATTAGGGACCCATGGGTTGGCCTTACACCTATGAAATATAAGCAGTTCTGAAGGCATAGGGGACACTGCAGGTTCTAGACTGTCAAGTAATCAAATGAGGCAAAGAAAAACACCGTGAAGTTAACAATGGCACAAAACTCCACGGTCGCACACAGAGATTAAATTACTCAGCAATTCACACACACGGTTAGACAAGGGCATCCATGAAAATGCACCTTATGTCCCACCTTCTTTATAAGTTATGATGTACATGCTTGCCAATAGATGTAGCAAAATAAATCCTCATCCCCCAGCAGTCTTTTTCTTAAAGATTAAAAAAAAGTATACCCTGGACTTTCTGATAACAGAGTCTTTACTTGTTATCCAATTATCGTGCCCAAATTCTTCACAGTGCTAATTATGGATGGCAAATGAACATGTTTCAGATATGACAGTCCTACGTGCTGGAGATGCCCTAATAGCAAAGATGACAGAAACTGAACAGCTGCAATAATTACTCTCTTGGAGAACTCTTGCTCGTTTCATTTCTCATTCTCTTCCCTGTAATTCCAATGTAAACCCTCAACATGCTTCTGCACCAACAGGAAATGTGTGGACAGTTAATCATCTATAAAATTACCATACCATGAAAATAAGACACCTGCTACAAATTATCTTTGTGCATAGTTTGCAGTCGGTGAAGATTTCAGTCTGTTCCTAACACTTTCAAGTTTTTCATAATAAGAACAAGATGTGCACTGAAAACATTCCAAGTACCTACAAATTGTTTTAGAGCTGAGATTACAATTTTCAGACAGATTAAGCAGCAGGCTGAAAGGTCTGATTTAAAAAGAAAAAATAAATACAGGAGGGAAGGAATTTAGCCATATGCTATATTATGTAATTCCTTATCTGTGTATTGATTCCTACACATTTAATAAACAATTTATTAGTTGCATCTGTTTCCATATGTTTATGTAGTGTAACTAAGAGATATACATTTCAGGGCAAGCTCCTTTTCAGCCTTTCCAGAAGGAATGGTCAAAAGGCTTTCACTTACTGGGGAACCAAGATAACATTTCAGGCCAATTTTTTCTAAGGTAACTAATGATTTGAGGTGACTAACATGAGACACCTTAAAAAGAAGATTGCCCACGCTTTCTATAAACTAGAACCCTTTGAAAGAGGTTAATTTGGGTACTCAAAGTCATTATTTACTCTTAAAATTCACAGTCTAATATGATACCATATGAAGCAGGTAGAACAAAGGAACCAACAGAAACACAGAGCAATATATTGTTATTTAAGAAATCATGTAGTGTTTTCACCTGTAAGCAATGAAATGCCCACTTTTCATTCCAAAGGCAGCTTCAAGGACCAGAAATGCAATGACATACATCCCAGAAGCATGGAACTGCAAAACATCTGTCCATGGTCCTTCCTCTAAAAAGAGCTGAGCTCTCCAACTTTGTAAACCATGCAGAAGTCCAGCTTATAATCAAGAGAATTCTACCTAAAACCCTGGTGTCCAAGACACCATCTGAGACTGGAACTTCTCTAACATCTGTGGGTGCACACTGACATTATCAAGGGGATACTGGGTGGTAAAGAGAGTGTGACGATAGGCCATCCTGCAGCCACAGTCAGAGCTGACTGTCACTTTTCAGCTCCTCCTGACTTGTGGCAATGCACTTAATTTTGTGATTCAACTGGTTTCTTCCTCCGCTGCAATACTGAAGGTTCTAGGTATCAAACTTGATGATGACAGTAGCCATCTAGCACACACGGGTTACAAAAATTTCATATTTGCCTGCACAAACTTAACCAGGTTATGTTAGACATAAGCATGGTGACAGAGTTTAATTACTCTTATTGAGTGTTTTTTCATAGAATTGCTGTTGTTTTCTGTGCTCAGGATGGAGTGAGTGCACAAATTAAGGTTTCACAGACAACTCTAAGCCTGCTAGAGCCTGAAACTTGCTTCAAGGGCTCAGCTGCTCTATATTCTTATTTTCACCAAAAATAAGCAGATCATCCTAAATATCATTTTATAACCAACAAATGTTTAAAATACTACCCCCAAGCTTTTTAAAAGCTCAGGTTTTCAGGTAGAGACTTGTACAGACTTTTGAAACCAGAGATCACAGACAATTTCACTATGTAGAATTCTCATCAGCAATCTTCAGATTATGTGAGATAGCCAGAGGCTGTGAATTCAGGTCCTGAGAAACCCGAAGATGCCCAAGGTATCTTAGTGCATTTAATGATGTAATTAATTGGTATTATGATTGCCTGAGGTAGCCATTGTAGACTAGAAATAATCTAGAAAGTTTTGTTTATCTTTTCATTCATTTACTGGCAGTGAACCCTCATGTATTTTCTTTGGTTTAAGAAGCATTTAATAAATATCAAAACAGCAGTTAAAAATGCTTATTCGAATTTTTTAAAAAAATAATAAAATCCAGACTTCTAATTAGAGCACTGCATTATTCCAGTTGTTAATTTTTATGTTTCTGTGACCTTTCTTAATGTATGCAACTAACTTTTCAAATGTCACGCTGGATAATGGGTCTCATTAACTTTTACACAGAACAATGTGGTGTATGTATTTACCCGCATGGCTGATGGAAAAAATCTGGCAGAGGAAAACATCACTCCTGTTTCCATCCTTCCCTACAGCTTTTCACAGCATGAGCCCATGTTTTCAAAGTGGCTAAAGGCACTCTGATGCAACTTCCTAAAAGACTGTCCAGCATTTTTTGAATATCAGATCTCTTTTGGCTCTGCTACCTTTTCTCTTCTGTTCAGTACATGCTACAGTATTTTCTGCCACGACAAAGGAAAGGTGCATCTGCACCCTGGTGTTGCCACCCCAGCAACAGAATCCAAACCACTGAAATAGAATAATCTGGTTCTAGGGCCATATTCCAGACAATGTTAAATACTGAGTACATAGTTCTGAGAGGGAACCTCTCCCTCCACCAAAAAAAAACCCCAAAATTACAAGGAACTTTCCTCTCCCTTTAGAAATGGCTACTCCCTCCAAAGCAACTTACTGTGTTGGGCTTCATACTGGGCACCATGGTGCTGTAACTGCTGACTGCGCCTGTAACAACCCTCTCCAGCTTTCAAAGCTTGCTTGAACAACTTCTCTGCTTCTACAATTGTTGTTGCTTCCTCTTCAGCCAAGAGAATATAGGCAGTAGCACACCTGAAAAAATATCAGAGGAAAAACCATGAGGAAGTTGCATGAAGTAAAAGCTATACACAGACACCCAGACTGGCAGGGATGGAACAAATACAGACGTAATGGAGTTTTGTCCATGTACCTTTCTAATGAATAAATATTTTGGCAACCTGACCGTGACTCTCATTTGTAGATACTGTATCACTCAGCCACTTCAGTAAGCCTACTGACAGCTGTCCCAGGAAGTAAAGCACTGTCTCCTATGCAGTCATGGCCTACATCACTAAAACTCCTCCTGGAAACCAAGACTAGCTTTATGCACTACTTGTTTAATACAAAATGTCTCCATTACTGTAACGGTATGAAAAGAATCAACAGCACCTGCCGTATGCAAAGAACAGATTATAAATGTAATTGTAGAGGTTAAAAAAAAAAAAGCCCCAAAACAACAACAACCAAACTCCCCCCCAAAACAGGAAAACAGCTCTAGGAATACACAGAAAAGTGAAATCCATGGAGGGAGTCACCTCACCCAGTTTTTATCTACCTAATTTAAATCTCTTAACTATCTGTGCCTCTTCCCCTCCATCAAGGAGCCTCTTCCCAAAGCCATTCGTTTCACATGTTGAAAAATCTCTCTAAGAATAGTGTGAATTGCTGACTGGTGGTGCCTCTCTCACTGACTATATAGAGGGAGCCCAGGCACCTACTTCGAACTTGATGGCCACCTTTTTAGCAGCTGAAGTTAGGTGGGATACAGCCTGTGGACTTCTTCCCAGTACAAAGCACACTGCTGTTAAGATTATTCTTTATACAGAAATAGACTCAGGCAGCAACTGCCTCTAGTTGTATTTCACAAAGAGTCATCACCTGAGGAACAGGAAACAACAGGTCCAGGTGAAAATAAGATTCCAGGCACCAGTATCAGCTGGAAAGCAGCCTAGCAGAAAAGAACCTGGGGGTCTGGTGGACACCAAGTTGAACATGAGCCTGCAATGTCTGCTTGCAGCAGAGAAAATGAAAGGTATCCTGAGCTGCAGCTTGCAGCAGAGAAGATGAAAGGTATCCTGAGCTGCATTAGAACTGTTGCCAGCAGGTCAAGGGAGGTGATTCTTCCTCTCTACTCAGCACTGGTCAGGCCAGACCTGGAGTGCCATATCTGGTTCTGGGCTCCTCAGTATAAGGGAGACATGGACATACTGGAGACAGTCCAGCAAAGGGCCATGAAGATGATTAAAGGACTGGAGCATCTCATGTATGAGGAATGGTTGAGAGAGCTGGGACTGTTCAGCCTGGAGAAGAGAAGGCTCAGAGAGGTAATCTCATCAATGTTTGTAAATACCTGAAGTGAGGGTGCAAAGAGGATGGAACCAGGCTCTTTTTGGTGGTGCCAAAAAAGTGACAGGACCAGAGGCAATGGGCACAAACTGAAACACAGCAAGTTCCATTGGAACATCAGGAAAAAACATTTTTACTGTGAGGGTGACTGAGCACTGGCACGTGTTGTCTAGAAAGGTCATGGAGTCTCCCTCCTTGGAGACGCTCAAAAGCCACCTGGACATGATCCTCTGTAAGATAGCCGTGCTGTAGATAGCCCTGCCTGAGCATGTGGGTTGACCCAGATGACCTCCAGAGGCCTCTGCCAACCTCAACCATTCTGTGATAAGCAAGTAGAACAGGATAGGCTTATAGTTCACTTCTGCAAAAGCCTTTTATGCTACATGCTTTCTCAGTTCAACTGCTGTCCAGGAGCAAACAATTCATATTCTCCTCCTGATGAAACATGGGGAGGACCATCCGTAAGGTACCAGTTTACGGAATTCTAGAATGTGGTAATCTCTGACAGCAACCTAAGGGACTCTCTCTGCTTTGGGCACTTTGTCAACATTTATACAGTTTGCCATGCCAGGAAAGCACCGCAGCACTGAGTTTATTGTGGAATCTCAGACCACTGCACTTCTCGCGGAGAAAACAAACAGACTCAAAGACCAAAAGTCCCAGAAAATGACATCATATTCTCTCACACTATGAAATGAATATTCCACAAGGTGTTTATGAGTCCTTTCTTTCCAGCCTCTGTTCAGGATGACTGAGAAATCCAAAAGGGAATTCTCCATCTCATAATTGTATATTTCATATGCTCATCGGGAGGCAGCTTAATTAACAGTTTGCTCTGCTGATCCAAAGCCCACGGACATCAGTGGGAAGGCTCCTACTGTCATCACTGCCCTCAGGATCTTCTGGGTGGCTAGCACAACATGCAGCTGTGACTTTTTCCTCCCACTGTGGGCCTTCCTGTGACAGGCCTGTAATCATGGTTAAAAATTACTGTAGCAAACCCCCTGCCTTAAGCTACCATCAAATAGATTTTTAAATGACAGGAAATAAATGTTAATGTTGTTGTCACTCACTCATTCAGTTCCAAAGCTTCATGGGCTGCAGAAATTCGGGCTTGGGGGTTTCTCTCTCTCCAGGCTTTTTGCATTACTGTTCAATAAAGAAAGCAGAACAGAGGCATATCAGCATTAACAAGGAGAATCTACTGCATTGTAACAACAGAATTTGTTGTTCTCAGTCTGACTGACTCCGGAGCATTTCCAAGAACTTAGTGATCACTCAGAAGATAACATTATCAGCATGAGCTTTAGTCCCAAATACTCATCTTTATTTTTTCTTAATTACACTTTTTTTCCATGGGAAAATCTGTCTGAGAGATCATGCATTCTTCACTGTCACATATAGAGGTGACAAGCAGCTTTTTCTGCTTGGGGTAGTAGATTCCACAGGGCACAAAAGAATACAGGGGTAGTTGGGATTCCTATTCTAGTTCCTTACTGTGCTGTTGCTTTAGGTGAATGTTAAATGGAAACAACATCCAGGCTAATCAGTTCCATCGAGTTCAGAATCCATCATAATCCACTGAGTTCAGAAAACAGGATTCATGTTTATAGTGTGTCAAAAAAGCAGAGTATGTTCTCCTTTGTAGTTACGCCCTCAGAATGGAGCACTCAACTGTAAGTACCTCTGCTTTCCTAAGAGACAAAGATTTGTCCCTTCAGAGGCAAATTGAAATCGCTGTGTCTTTTTAGCAGAACCAAAGTCTGGAGGTATACTTAACAGTAAAGGCTTAACACAACTAAGCCTGCTTATGTAAGTTCAGTTGTAAATGTGTTCCCATTTTCTTGAACTAACAGAGCTTAGTTCTAACTACATCAGGGAATGAAACATGGGGCTCAAATGGGACCTGGATAATGTAACTCAACATACTACACTGCAGCCGGAGGCAAATTAAGCTACACACGTTTAAAGCCTCTGCAACAGGATGAAAAAATAAGTCTTTACTCTTGCAAATGGTACCTTGAATGACTTTGGCAAGAAAGTAGAACAAAATAGTGCCACAAATTATGTAGTTTATACCTATATAGACACTCGTTCAGATTTAGAATACTACAAATCCAACAGCAATGGCTCCCTGGGCATGATCAAACTTTTGCCATTTCTTATCTACCTGAGAGACATGATGTCTCCCTGCATTTATCTTAGCAACAGTTTAAAACAATGGCCCATCTATTAGCAAAAAATGTTCACAAGGTCTCTTACTAGCGTCTGCAGGTCGTAAATGATCCGTGTCACATGTAAAGAATGTTTGATGGTCTTGTGCTGAAAGATTCATATCATAGTAAGTCAAAGGTTCTCTCCCTGTTACCCACGTATACCTGCAAACATGCCAACAAAGAGAAATTTTGGTTAATAAGGTCACATTTGGCAAAATCAATCTAGAAAAGAATCCTAGAGATGAGCATAGCCTACTAAGTTCAACCCAGCTTGTAACCAACATACACTGCATTCCACTGTACTGTGATGGAGAGACAGCAGTTGAATCTAAGCTAACGAGGATGTTGGGAAGTACACGCTGGAAACTGGTAACACACATGCAAACATTACGACTACATGAAACCTGGATATAATTCTTTAGGTTGCTTGCAGAAGCACGTGTCCACAGTTGGTTTTGTTTGTCCATCTCTGACTTAGATTAATGGAAAAGTACACTTAAGGCTCTTAACCCAGTACTATGCTTGAAACTGTAACATCGTAGCACTTACCGATTATATTCCGCTCCTCTGAAGAGATTTAAAGGATTTCGCCAGACTTTGCATTCTGTCATAAACAGAAACACAAAATAATGAATCTCTCCCAGATTACAATGGTACTTGAGGTTTATCAGGAACATCAGTTACCTTCTCATGAGCCTTATTAAATAACTTTTTTTTTTTTTAATAGGTGCAAATAGAAAAAACAAAACAAAAGACAAGAGCAGAGAGATGCAAGTCATCAGACCGTTATTCCCTTTTTCCCTTTTTAAATATTAATTTCATTATGAATTACTGTCAACAAATGTAATCATTCCAGACAAATAACCACTAACAAAGCTCCAAACGCCAGATGAAAAGATAACACTGATTAGTGCCAGGACTCACATTTACCATAATGCAGAATTGAAGAGGGATCACACTGAGTTATTGCACTGAAAACCAGCAATTAACTCCATCCCCATGGGCTTGTTATTTCTACAGAAAAATTTCACTGTCTAGTTAATACTGGAAATCACTGCGAATTTCAGCTCCCGTTGCCAAATGTAATTCCTCCTTAGCTCGCGAAGTAAAAAAATCCATGGCAACATCTGCTGACCTTACTTAAGTTATAAGCATCCCAGGGTTGACAAAGGATGCTGAAGTTGATTGTCAGAGAAAAGTTCATTGCATACCAAAGGCTTGGGAACGCTAAAAGCATTTCATACATTTCTCTCAGGGGGGAGGGAGGAATTGCAAATTCTTCATGCTACAGGTAGGAAGAGATAAGAAAAGGCACAACAATGTAATTTAGAAGAGAACTCAAAAAAAAAA
Source organism: Ceryle rudis (assembly GCA_033439905.1). Taxonomy (NCBI): domain Eukaryota; kingdom Metazoa; phylum Chordata; class Aves; order Coraciiformes; family Cerylidae; genus Ceryle; species Ceryle rudis. The sequence goes on from JAAGNO010027822.1 coordinate 80,242, forward strand.
AAAAATCACATTTCTACAGCTTTTGAAAAAGTCAGGTCTTGATTCTGGCTTTTGTTCCTTTAATTTAATATTAGACTTGTTCTCTTCATTTCAACAAAGACAATTCACTCCAGTGAAGGTGAGACCAGAATCCAACCCACATTTGCACAGTACGTGCACAACGACTCACTGAAAGGCAGCACACCATTCCGCCGCAGATCTGCCACTGGATGACCCCTCACATAGTGCTCTGCAAAAACTCACCAGCAGCACTGGCCCTGCAGCATATCTCCAGCTACTTTCCACCAACAAAAGTCTCCACTAGCACATTTTTACTTATGAAATTTTGTGATGTCATTTCTAAAGAGATCACAGCAACAGTTTTCTTGTGACAGTTTGAGTCAGTAGGGTATCTACCCTACTTTAAACGACATTGTTAAGTGTATGCCTGTTCCCTTTATGTCTGTTCCATTAAAGACAGAAATGCAGAATGGCAAGTCAAAGCCTTCTCTTTTCTCATGGAAGTAGCTCCCACTGCTGCGTATGAGGCTAAAGTGCCACAGAGAGAAAGCATTTTACATAATGACACCCACAGCTATACAAAAACTAGTCGAGTGGCGTAAGAGGTGGATCCTCAGCTTGCTGCCTACATCACCTCACTGTGCGCGAAATGGAAACGGGGAAAGGGAAGCTATTTGGGAAGAGTGATTATACATCTGCATCTTTCAACCAACCATTTCAGCAGGTAGCTAATAATAGAAAGCTCCACTGGCTTGCTCAGCAGAAGTGCTCAATTGACATCCAGCCGTTCTGTTGTGTAGCCAGAGGGTACGGCTGTTTGACAAGCTTCAATCTGACAGTTTTTAAGTAATACGACTTTCAAACCATTGTAAATATTAAATCAACACCAGTTCCAAAGGTACAGTTCAATGGCTTGGCTTACTCTATTTGCAACCAACAAGATTAACCAACTATTTGCTCGTAGTGCCACCATTCTTTTCGCTCAGCTCATTTAAATGTAAGTGGTTCTACTTTATCCTAAGTATGCAGTACTTTGGCACTGTTGCATGGAAAGGTGGAACTAGGGAACAAAAAGCAGAGGTGAAGAAGGGATTTTATTACCACTTCCTGTTCTAGGGTAGTCTGGCATCTGTCTGGCTAGTTTAGCACGATGTGCTTTTTGTTCCTGTTGTCTTGGTATCTACTGATACTCTGGTCTCAGTACAACAATCATTCTTCTGACCTTTCTGAGAACTAAGATGTCTACTGCAGTATTCTACCATAGTCAAACATGTACATAGGAAAACATGGTGAGCCAAGTGAAAAAACTACCTTCACCTTGTTAGATAGCGAAAGAAATATCCCAGTCTTGATGTTTGGTAAACTAAAAATCTTGCCTTTTCTGTTACATTACAAACAAATAATATAACCATGTCCTTATTTTATGTAAGCAATTAGGATTTATTGATGATTAATCTTTCAGCTCCTTGTTCAATGATCACATTTTGAGCACCATTGTCTTTCTGAAGGCACAAAGAACAGGCTATCTCTACAGACACACTATCCAGAGACACGGTGAGAGTCCCAGCTCATAGACTCGAGTGCCAGTGCACTGAAACAAACACACTCCTTGACTATTTCTTTATATCAGAAAAGTCAAGATGCTTGAGTGAACCTCATTAAGTCAAAATACCGTGCCTTCTGCTTTAAAACGATGGGAGTTATTTCAGAGCTGCTGAAGTGTGACTGAGCGTGCTGATGAGTGCAGGCAGGTGTTCCCGAGCCACCCCATGCTTCCTGCCAGTCCACCCAAATCTAATATCCTGGACCATGCAGTGCTGCTGTTCACGGCCTCTGCTCAGATAGGAATGACAACAGCTGAATTTGCTGTGCTATATGGACGCTTCCCTAAGTAGAAATACTCTGTAGAGAGAAAGATTTTTGGGGCCATATATTTTATTTAATTTGTGATTTCAAAGCTAATTTTTGTTTGCTTGTTTTCATGAACACTGGAAGAGATGAAATAAATTTTGACAGGTACAGACAGAGGCACTTCAGCTGCTAAACAATAATGTTTTCTCCATAACTAAGTTTGTTGGGTTTTTTTCATTCATTTTTCCTCACTTGTTAATTTTGATATATTTTAATAGCCTGCAGAGGAAACAAGTTGAACAAAACTGTAACTGATTCTAGGGGCACATCCCTAATAAAAGCTGAATTAATTTCCAATATTAGGATTATGGCCTGTATGCCAAGCTAGGGCTGACACAGGTAAGCTTTGTTTTACAGATGAGTAATACAAGCTGAGATGCTCCTGCCCTGACTGTCTTTACCAGTGAGTATCTCCAACTCAAGCCAGAAGCAACAGTATTTCAGCATTTGTGTCACTCATGGGCTGTTTCCAAATCATCCCTCCCAGCTAGCTGAGGCACCCAAGCAGAGAGATAGGTTCCCCTGGGACTCCTCTGCAGTCCACAAAGTTCAGTGCTTAGTGGGCTGATTCATTTTAGGCAGACTGGCCTGCCTCTCAAAGAAACCATTCCCAGGCACCCAGGCGCCCAAGTCAAAGCGCCTCAGCAGAATCCCAAACCCTGTGACATGAACAAAGTGACCTGCTGGGGTAGTCCTCCCACGGCAGAGCTGTAACAGGACTCAGGCTGCCTCTGTTCAAAACCAACATCCTCCCCTTCATCACGTAAGAGCTCATTTCTTCTGATTTAACACTGTCTTTTTCACCAAAGAAATTTGTATTCATTATAGTAATACGTAAATGCGTAACAAAAAATCAGAACTCATATATTTATATGGCTCATGGAAAGCTCTCAAAACACCCCTCAATCCATGTTCATTCAGAATAATCATCTGCACTAGAAAAGAAACCCCTGAGTGTCAAGGTCAAACTTAAAGGCTTGAACGGCTTAGAGTCAGACATCTTCGGCCTGATTTGCAGCACCCATTCCTTGCACGGGGGCTGTGAACGGCTGGAAACTCACCAAAAACCGAGCCCCCAAATGCCTGAAATCGGGCCCCCTAAACTGGAGGCTTTTTTTAAAAACCTGACCGCGTTATGGCTTGCCCAAAGTCACAAATCAAATCGGTAGCAGAGTCAGAAACAGAACAAGCCCTTAAGCTATTAAATGCCACTCTGCTTCCATCTACTAAAGTGAAATCCAAATGTTGTTTACACACTACTTACATTATCTAAAAAATAAAGCGATGCAAAAGCAGATGGGCATTTTCGACATCTTTTTCTGATTTTGCCTTTTAACAATGTTGGTTTATTCAAAATAATTAAAATAAAAACAGTGGTTGCCTTTGGAAATGATACTGCAGAAAAAGGACACGCAATTTAGCAGAGCTTTCAGAACAAGGGGGGAACAGATGCTTTGGCAGTGCGGCCTGAGCAATAAGCAACGGATGGATATGGAAAGATATAATTAGCCAGAACAATTAATGAAACGTTCTGCCTTTTATTTGACAACGAGAGATAGTATTTGTATGGTGGGCCTACGGCAGGCGGCCCAAGACACACCTAGTTGCTGCTGTCACAGCAGGCCCAGGCAAAAGTTGAGCGTGGCACCCCTGGATGAGGAAAATGTGAGGTGTTTTGCATGGCTGCCCACGGCGGCTGTGCCCGGCAGCCGAGGCGCAGCTTTATTCTGCACCCAGTTCCGCAGCCTCCTCGGGCGTATAATGACCATTTTCCCCCCCTCTGAGGGACCCAGGATGTGGGATCCTTGAGGAGCAAGGTTTCAGCTTCACGTGGCCTCGAAAGCCGAGGGAGGGGCGGCGGCTCCCGCCAGAGGAGGGGGAGGGGGGCGGGTGGGGCTGTTGTGGGGCCACCCATGAGGGGGGGGGGTGGAGGGGACGGGGTGACGGGGGGGACATTGAGGGGACAACTGCCACGGGGGGACATCGTGGGGACTCCCACTAGAGAGGGACATTGAGGGGACACCCACCAGAGAGGGACATTGAGGGGACAGCTGCCACGGGGGGACCATGGGGGGGACACCGTCACCTTGTGGTGGGTGCAGCAGAAGGGACAGCGCAGCCCCAGGGTGCACAGGGGGGGTGGCACCGCTCCGGGAGGGGGACCACGGGGGGCAGGGGGTCACCTCTCGGGGCTGGGTCCCAGGCCCCCAGGGGTGGGGGTGGGGAAGAGCTTTCCCGACCCCCGACGTGCTGCCGCCCCGCCGGGGAGACACCGACTTACAGCCCCCGACCCGATGGGGAGAGCTCAACTCACAGCCCCCCGGCCCGTAGCCCCCGGCGGGACTCGAGCATCGCTTTGTTCCTTTGCTGGCGGTGGCAGCGCGATGCCGCGCCTGAAGCGGCAACTTTACCGGGGATGAAAGGTGGGAGCGATGTGCGAGTCCAGCTCTCGACCCCCGCACACGTCAAAACCCATCCGGAATTTGCCCGGAGAGCACGAAGGTGTTGCTCAGAGAATGGGTGCAAAGCTCTGCACCTTCCCTGCTGTCTCTCGGGTGGGTTACACACGCACCGTCCTTGTGCTGCACAGTTCTACCCTGGAATCTCTGTAGAAAGGGGGCCAAATACAGGGCGAGCAAAGTGTTATGATCCCAAGGAGAGTGCCCACATTGCCGGGGAGCTACAGCAGAGCAAACGGGGGTTTAGCTACGATTCCCTCCTGCAGTCTCACTCTGTGATTAATTACGTGAGGAGGTTGTAGACAAGTATTTGGGTTGCTGGTTTTCTCATGTTTGGAAGGGGATGGAGAGAATCCAGCACCTGAAAATATTTTCATTTGGAAAACCAAGGGGAAAAATATCTACACCATTTTTTTATCATGTTTTCCTGCCTTCCACCCCTGACTCTCATCACTGTGAGTTGACAAGTCGGTCCTGCCTCCACCTCATCCAAGTGACAAGCCAGATGAATGGGAAGCTTTCCTGATCAGCTAATGCATTTGTGTGGAGGGAACGTGGCAGCACACCAGTTTTATGTATATGAATTAGAGAGTGGGAGGACAAGAGCTACAAACCTCGAGAAATACAGTGCTCTTCCCGAGCAGTGCGTGGATGGCTGCAGGTGTTCGTGTGACTCCACTGCTCAGCATACCAACGCAGAGATGCTTTTCAGCTGCTAGTCCTTTTCATAAAAACTGGGGAAGCAAAAAGCAAATACAAATTAAAAGCTGGTCTTTATTTCACAGAGACCTCGGCAAATTGCTCAGACGTGAAGCCTGTAAGCGTAGAAGAGCTCCAAAGTTAGATGCTTGGCTTAAGCATGTAAATTATGCTTCCCTTCTCAGTTGTGGTTTGTAGGTCTATCAGTGCCTTTGCAAAATCACCTTCTAAATGAATGTCTCCATTAGGGATGGAAGAAGGAAGTCAGGTAAACTCAAAAGCAGAGTGAAGTCTCGTTCAGAAAAACTGGATCAAGCATTTAAGTTTAATGAGGTTCAACAAACTTCTCATTAAAAAATATACATTTGCACCTCTGAGCTTTGGGGGTTTGGACACAGCGGGAAAATGAGGTAGTGAAACAGCAGGAAAGAAGCTATTTCCATAGCTCTTTAAACCTATCGAGCCTTAATTAATATTATTTATTTGTATTACTGTATTGCCCGAGAGAGCTGCTTATGGCTGGCTCTCCATAGCAAGGAGCAGGGGAAGAGCTAGGTGGGCTGTAACCAGGGCAGGGCTCCAGGCACAGAAATATCTTCCTCAAGTGCTCCCAGTCTAGCCGTGCAATGAGAGATGGGATGACTGGCAGTTGGTGTGTTGGGTTCTCAGCAGCCTCTGCCAGCAGGAAGGGGGCACACAGCTGCAGGGCTTTCCATGGGCTCAGAGACACCAGCCCTGCAGCAACCCTCCCACATAGTCCTATTGATTGTGCAAGGCAACAGCACATTAACAGAATTTTTAATAAAACCTCTTGCTCTTCTTCTTCCCTCACATTTTTTTGCAAATAAAACATCTCTTTCTGTTTCTACGGCCCTACAAGAAATAACTCAGGCTCCTAAAGGGTTACAGAGAATCATCCGAGGCAGACAATCATTTTCTGCCCAAGCTATCTTCTTTAGTTTAAAAATGTTCTCTATTCTTTTGAAATGCATGAAGTAGTTTGTGGGAGAGCTCATATTATATTCCACTACTGAAAGCTGGTGGAGTATTTTACATTGATGTCTGGCTCTAGTGATTTTCTAAGGATTTTGAATTCATTAAATCCAACCATTGAATAATCTCCATTCGTGGCGGAAGGAAGGCAAAAGTGCTTACGCTCTTCAATAGCAAAAAAGCGTGTAGTCTTTTCTTAAACACGAAAGCTATCTGACCCACTATATGTAGTAAAGGTTGCCCATCGTGTAACCTTTGATTTGAAGACTTTGCTTATGATACAGCCTTATAATACAGCCATTGAATGTGGCAATAAAGCAGCCTTGGCAGGGTGTTTTGCACTGCAGCAGCATCCTCCATCCTCTATTAGAATTAAGACCCAATTGTTCCATACTCAGGCCAGAGACGGAAGCTCACGACAATGAGAAGAGAAAGCCCCACAGCTTCTGCCTCTGATTTAGCCCCCCAGCCCAGACGACACCATGCAAGGGCAAGCATCCAAACCCAGAAATGCTTTTTACACTGGAGAAACAGAAACTTGAAACAGAATTGTTTTGATTCCTTGACGCTGACATTCAAAGCTTTAAATTAAATCCTGTGCCTGATCATTTTATTTCTGAACTGAGTAACAGTTACTTTGGAGATGAAACTTTGGCTTTAACTGAATTCAGTGAAAGCTGTCACTAATAAAATCCTGCCCCAGAGCCACCGCTGGTATCAGAAGAAAACTGCAAGATGTTACCATTTAGCATTACTGCTTCTGCTGCTAAGTGTCAAACACATAGAATTTAGGGGTTTTTTTTTTGGTGTCTGTCATCTAGCAAAACAACACTAGAATTTCACAAAGAGAAACTTTTGGAAATTGCTCAAGAAAAACTCAAGAGAGTTCTTTCTCAGAATGAAAATCATCACTTCAATTAAATAGAGCTTTTGATGTAGATACAGTCTAACCATCTTCAAAGCGTGAAAGAGATATTTTATCCTCCCTTGTCCTTTCTCAGCTTTTAGCCCTATGCATGTGAGAATGAATTTTAGCATCTAGGAATGTCCTAAAGCTATAAGAACATCTATATAATTTACTATTATCACCCCCTTGGGTCTTGATATCTTTCCTATCTAATTTGATGCTGATATTAAGAAAAAAATAATCCTTAATAATTTCCTGCAGATTATGTGACATATTAAGAATGAGAGAAATGTTCCATACTTTTTGAACAGTGTCAGATACTCCTTTTATACACATGGCAGCAGTGGGATTTGATTTAACTCACCAGATTAGCAGCAGAGCTTCACGAGCACAAAGATCTCCAGCCTGAGCAAAGACCCTTGTAAGAATATGGGATGTGGCAGAAGGTATCAGTTAAGTGGCAGGTATATTTAAGAAGGAATAACATTGAAGTCTTTCATGGAACTATATTTTCATATACCTTGGATCCAATCTTGCAGATCAGTGTGATACCTACTGGAATGCATTAGGAGACCTTTGAGGAGCTGGGTCCAAATGACTTGCCAAACTCATAAATTCTGTGTCAGAACAAAGGCTTGAATTCACTTCTTCCAAGGGCTGGTACAGTACCTGACTTACCAAACCACCTATTCCTTCTGTTACCATTCATCATATATTACAAAGACATAGTACCTTTCACTGCTGAGGACCCCACTCTGTGTGGAGGGTCTGCTTCCTCCAGCAAGGGAGGGTTGGCAGAGAAGTCACCATCACATTTCAGGCTGCTGAGTCTAGAAAAAGGTGAACTTGAATTTTGTTTGAGGAGTTAAGGTTAAATTTCTTTTTTAGTCCTATAAAAGGTCATCTGAAGTCAGCATGAATAGTTTCAGGTTGTCCTTCAGAGCTGAAGAAACAGTCATCTTAAAGGAAAAATATTGTCATTCTCTTGCTACTTGAGGGACAACAGCTTGGCCTCAATTCTATTATTCCTTTTAATATATTAAATATTCTTTGGCTTAGTCATGGGAAGCAAAGCAACACAACTGCTTTCTAATAAATAAAATGTGCTCAGAAGCAACTCAGAAGCTTTCCAGATAACTGCATTTTGAGTTTGCCAGGAAGCCAGATGCTGCTATTGGAAAAGTAGCTGCTATGGTTTGTCATCTGAGCCTCGAAATTGATACCCAAGAATGATATGATGAGACAGACTCGATGACAGCACTGCTCTTTCTATAAATAATTTGAAGAAAACATTTTTTTTTAATTTAAAAAAAATAAAAAGTATCTTTTTCTAGACTTGCACAGCAAACCGGAAAATTAAAAAGGATAGGCATGCTGTGTTTGAATAGGGCCATCAAAAGAACATGATATACACAATTTATAGAAGAATATATAGCAGCTCTCACACATTTTACACATAGTTATGAAAGTCTTTATCTTTTTGACAATGGAGAAACAGAATATTATTCCTTTACTTGCTTGATCGTGTCAAATGTCAAAGCAAATTATGAATGCTTGTCCTTCAAATATTCATGCCTCCCGGTAAGATATTAAATATCAAGTGCACTCACATTCAGCTACAGAATGAACTAATATTGCATACATCTCACCGATCTAAAGTTCACTGTGCCCGTTACCTGTCATGCAATTTCATCTCTCAAACCCTACCTCTTGTCCACGTACCTAAGAGCTGGGAAATTCATCGCAGTGGTAAATGGCACATGGAAGATTATCTGGAGTATGAGTTAAAACTCTAAGTGGGGGTTACTCGTGAATTTCAAGTGTTAAAAAGGGAGCGGGAGAAAGAGCAAGGGGTTAATAGGACTAGAACTGTGATTTTGCTTCATGTTTCAAAGGGTTTAGAGAGGCAGCATCCTGATGAAACACCGTGGGATGTTTCTAGCACAAGAAACCTGCTAGAAGTGCTGTGGAAAACCTCATGATGTTTTTGGCAGTGGAGAAACAGATGTGCTGATCGAGTGTTCATCCAGAAAAGGCACAACTGGAACGAGCTGTGTTTGTTCTCAGGGCACCATCCAGAAGGAAATACAAATTCTCCTTGGGAACACAGTACAATGAGAGGGGGCAGGGAATGGGAAAAAAAAAACCTCAGAGACATTTTTCTCATTCCACCCATTATCCATCAGTTCTAAGAAATAATTATGCACCTGTAAAACAAAACAGCCCAGCAACAGGCTATTTATGCTATACAATAAGGCCACACACACGCAGCTACTCCACACAACCGTACACAGACTTCAGACAAACTAAAAGATGAAACAGGGACTCAGATGTCACCATGATGGATTGTGCTTCTGAGGGCTCCCTCCATGCCCATGTGTGCGTGGGTGCATCCTGCTGATCGTTGCCAGGACTTGTGAGCACCAATTCCTAATCACTCCACAAACAAAGCAACATTAATTTCCTTTATGTCCTTTTTTTTTTTTTTTCCTTTTTCAAAAGAAAATAATAAAAAAGAAGCATTAAAAAAAAATTTCCTCTTTCAAACAAACATTCTCAGACCTGCAGGAGAAGGTGCTGGAGCAGAGCGGCACAGCACAGCTTGCTGAAGTCACATGAAGTATAAAATGAGGCAATCTGTCGGGGAGGTTATTGCCTCTGAAACACTGAATCACCCGCACACCCAGAGGATGGAGGAGAATTACCCCTGGCCAGCGAAAGGGAAATTGCTTGCTGCACTCAGACTGCATTTTAACCTGCAAAGAAGGGCTTCAATGGGAGCGTGTTAGGAGGCGGACTGAGCGAAACAGGTTTTTAGGATAAGTCTTAAATTCTTAAATCAATCATGATAACTTGCTGCACTGAATTTATCTCCTAAGCTGCCTAAAGTAAATTCCTCAGATCTGTCTGAATAATTCTGAGCTGATAATGCAGCATTCGAGTAGGAAGGCTGTTGCACAGTGAAAGGATTTTCTCATTAGAATTTCAGCCGATTATTCACCAGAGAGATGGTCTTTCGGGAGCACACCCTGGCAACTCCCTTGAAAAAGTTTTATAAACACTCATGCTACTAAGAAGGGAAATTGGAAGGCAAAATTAAAGCTAGCATTACTTTCTGAGAGGTCAGCGATAGAACAAGCATCCAAAACAATGAGGCGTATCTGATCTTCCCTGTGCTCCAGGTCTTTTTATTCTACACAAGAGACCAGGAAATCCTTTTAGGTCAGCCAGCTGCAATAGCTGGAACTGCAGTCTCTGGTGCTGAGCACGTTACCAAAACCATGCTCTTGATCAAATATTTGTAGCACTTATGGGTTTGAAGAAGTGTTTTTCCATAACCTTGTGCTTGGGAGATGGATATTGAATCAGATAACCAAAGCTTTACCATGATACCCCTAACTCCACTGGACCGAGATTACCTAAATCAAGAGACTTTAAGCCTGTGTCTGTCAAGGATTTTCACTTCATTGTTCCTTTCCATATTCAATGCAAGTAGTGTTTTGGATAGGGAGACCAGAAAGTGAGGGGAGATGGTAGGTGGGAAACAGGGGAACCCCAGGGGGAATTCTGTCAAGAAGAGCAGCAGAACTTCAACCCACTCCCAATTCTCAAGCTGATTGAGGTGGAATAAATGCTGGAAGAAAAGTCCCTGCAGCTCTTCCTCATTTAGCGACTATTCATGGAGTGGCAGATACCCCTTTCCACAGACTATTGTGCAACAGCAGCAGCGAGGAGAGGAAGAAAAACTTGTAGCAATAAAACCAAACTGCCTTGACATAGTGTCTTAAATGAGCTGTAAATATGGCCAGCAGAATACCATCAAACCTTGCCATACACATCGCAGGGAAACTGGAATTTGTGCTATGACTTTTTAAAGCTAGACTGACATCCCGATGCAGTATTTTGTTTGGGCCGAGTAAATGGTAGGTAGTGTATTTATTGATTTGTATCTCTCTTCACACCTCACATGCTGCCTGCCTGCTCTTGGCCAGGTCACAGCACGCTTGCTTAGTCAGCAAACCCCCATTCTGTGGCTGAACCATTAACTCCTCAGGACAAAGACAGTACCTTTAATCAGTGTAAGGTCCCAAGGGTTTCTTCTCCTCCCCTTCTTTTTCCAAAGAAACCCAGTGGTGACCCCAATATAACACAGCTCTGGAGGAGAAGCTGGTAGGACCAGTAATGCTTTACATCCTATTAATGCCATGTATAAGATTGTTGGAACTTAGTACAGTTTAATCTGAAGTTTCTACTCTCAACACCTGTAGCTGGTAATGGCTACAGATTATGTTTAAAAGCTTCTCCCATGGTGGTGTAGAGATTTTTGAGGAGGGAAATAGCTCTACAATAGACATTTAGCAGTAAACTGCAAATGCAGAAAACTTTGTAAAAGGGTTTTTGCTAGAGCAGCCAATCTACCACAAATATCAAACAAAGCAAAAGCAACACGAGAAAAACCTGAAGCCCCTTTTACTTGAAATTGTCAAAAAATAAGTCAGAAACCTTGAAAGAATAAGAACACGCACCAAAAAAAGTCTTCTCAGAAGGATGATTAGAAGAACATGGAAGAGATTAGCTAAATTCTGGATAGTCTGGTGGGACACCACAGTCCTTCAGTAGTCCTCTTGCCAAGATGGCAGCACCAGTGCCACCAGCATCCCTGCCACGGTGGATGGGGTGTGCCAAGGCTTGGGAGGAGTCCAACCAAGTGGTTCCCTTATCCCAGGGGCTGACACCTTGTCATCAGTTTGGCAAGTGCAAAAGTAGCTAGGGGTTACCTGAGGAGCAGCAGATACCCATCCCCATGGTGGAGCAGTCAAAAGCACCTTCTTCCAGCCCCTGAGCTCATACTTTAGTTTCCCCTTCCCAGGTATGTGCTAGGGCAACGGCAGACTGTACTCACCAAAGCTCATGGTACTGGGTCGGTGCTGTGCTGGCACAAGGCTGCTCTCAAGGGCTGGTAAAGAGCATGTGGGGAAACAGGAGGTTTTGCCCAGGGGAGCACGTCTCACCAGCTCAAAAGGAAAACAGCTTTTGGAGGAAGAGGAGAAATTGCAGCAGCCAGAGTCGTGAAAAGCCTCGACAAAATATTTAATGTGGAGAAAAAGAGAATGCTTGCCAATTGCTAGAGCCTTCCTAATTCAGGTTATTAGCTGGTTACTGCCACTGCTATTAAAAAGACACTGTTTTCTGAGTGATCTACACAAAGAAGGGCTGGAACGCACCTACAGGTTTTCAATGTGCTTTTAGCTTTGCTAATGGAGAAAAAAAAATTTTTTTCCTCTCACATGAGACTCAGTTGAGTAATTATTCAATTCAATTAACGAATAAGTAATGTGCTATTTTGTGATGTATCTAGTAAATATATGCCAGGGAAATTCGATGGATAAATCTCTAGCTATTGGGTTAGGCTCATCACACGTATGTTGAGGCAACCAGATTTTTTTTCTTTTAAATCTTTCTGTGAGGAAACTGTTAAAGACTGAGGATGAGGTTTCAAAAAACCTGAAAGGAATTTACTTTCCACTGAGCCTCACACAACAATGGTATCACGTGAGTAATTCTACTACAATTTACTCAGTAGAATGAAAAATAACAACATCTATTCTCGTTGCAAATAACCTCTTTTCTCACAGCAGAGACCCATTACAGGGTCAACATCTACTGTCAAACTTCATCATTAGGCTCATTAAAACAGTCCTGTTGAATTCTGTAATTTTTTTTTTCCAGAGAAAGCCACACTTTCAACTAAGATTTTTTTTTCATTTTGCTTTTTGGCAGAAAGTATCTGCTTTTCTTGAAATTTGTGCATGTTCTCACATGGAACTTGGAAATCTAAAATATGAACATGTGATCCTTAACCACCATTCCTCCTCTCAGATTCCACCCCCCTTTTTTTCTTTTTTTTTTATTATTGAGGTGAATGATTCTAGAAAAAAGTTTTCTTTTTTACATTTTTCATAGGCAAGCACGCCAATAAGATCTCTATTAATACAACGGTTTCTAGGTAGCAAGGAGGAAAAACCCCCACAGCATCTCTACTGAAAAAGCTGGCAGATGTTGACTTTTTACCTATAACTGCAATGCCTCTATAAAAAGGAGCATTCCAGTCTTACGAGCATTAAAATGGAAAATAAATAGAAGTGGCGAATATGGCACACCGAAGATTACATGTGAGGGACCAGAAATTCAAATCCCCTCTCAGAAGGTACATTGCAGGGGTAATGAGAAGATGCAGAAGCTTTTCAATCTCCAAAATCAGTCCCTCATGGAACATCATCAAGGCAGACAAACCAAATGGGGCAGCATGGGCGGAAAGGATTATTTAATGAGTATCGGCTGATGCGAGACACCCACAGACACCCCAGACTGCAGCCTTGCAAAAGAAAGTGCCAGAAGCCATTCCCGTTTGCAATAAACTCATTATATGTCAGGGATTTTCTTCTTGTTTAGACAGTCCATACCGGTTTATTTACAGTTGTTTGCACATTGGCAGCCTCGTGGAGGTGGCAGAGGGTGTGTGGGTTTCCCAGACGGCAGCTGTGGTGCCACAAGGCACCAGAGCGCCCTGGGCAATGCCCACCTTGTTAGAAGGCCATAAGCATAGCAAATACCACACAGACCTCATGGGTTTTGGTAACGGGTCCAACACCATCCTCCCGAGATGGTATATTGCAATGCAATGGAAACACTGCATGCAGAAGGCTGGGGATGCGCAGGCATCCACTGTCCTGCCAGAGCATCCCAGTGCTGGGTAGGGAAGCAGTCACCATGTAGTATGGGGACAGGTTGTGGGGAACACAGGGGCTCCACCCCCAACCCCCCCCCCTGCTCCTATGGGCTGGAGGCTAAAGCAGGTGGTTCTGGCTGCTAAACCTCTGAGAAAAATCAGCTCAATTATTGTATAGAAATCCAAGAATAAGAGAACAGACAGGTCCCAGCTACATACACACACATTCCTGCCTTCTCTGGTCTTGTAGTCTACAGGGTGCCTTTTTTCCCCCCACTTTTGTAGCACAGCCAGCACTTTTTCCCACAATCCCAACCTAGGGGTGGAGAAGAAACAGGGCTGGAAAGAAAGGTGAAGTAGATTCTACTCTGAGTAATTTGCACTATTGTAATTCCAGCAGTTGAGATAGCCAGAAAAATATATTTAATATTTCATTTTTTCCTGCCTTTTTTCCCCTCCAAGACATTTTTTCCTCAGTGGGGGAGAGTGCTAACAATGACTTCAATAGCAGAATGAAGTTTAAAGCCCAGATCTTTCCAGTTCTGCTTATTCCTTTAAGCTATTCCAATCCCCTTTATGTTCTTTCTGCATACACACATCTGTCTTCTTCAAAGCTTTAACCATCTCTGACACACCTGACCTTTCCATCCAAGCGCAATGGTTAGATGCAAAGAAAAAAAAAAAAAACCCTTTTACCTACAGCAAGTAACTCTTTGTTTTGCCAGTCCCACGCCTGAAAATTTTGCTGCTACAGGAAGTAAAATGGTGAGCAACCATTCCTTCGCTTTTGAAAAGTGGAACTGTCATCTCTTCGAGAGAAATAACAGCTTATCTTTATTTTGTCAGACATGACTGTTAGTTATTAAAGTCTTCTTAAGAAAATGCCACAAGAAGAATTAGGACAGTATTGTCACAGAAATGTCTAGAGTTCAGAAATTAATTTGACAAGATCTGGGACATTTCAGATCTCTAATTAAACTTTCTGTGACAGTTATGTTGTGTAAATACTGGAAACTTATTAAAATAAAGAGTCAGGTAAAACTAGTTGCCATATTGAATTAATAGATGCTACACCCATTCAACAGCCATTATTCTGATTAGACCCACTTGATTCATGCTGGTAAATATAATTTCATCTATTCATGCATACAAAGGTCATCCATTTGTAACTAAAATATTTGATAAACTTACTGCATTTGGTAATGCTACTATATGCTTGGCTGGAGTTTACATAAACACCCCTCTCCTCCACTTAGTGAATGAGATGATATGTTGTCACATGATAGAGCACAGGCAGCTCTGGTTTTGAAGGTTTTAGATAATTTCTGTAGGAAAAACTTATTCCACAGATGAAGAGAATTTAGGCTAAGAGGAATTACAGCTAATAGATTCTGACCTCAACAGGCTATAACGCAGGCTGGCTTTGCACTCTAATATTTGCATCAAGCCTATATCTCATAGCTGTGCTAAATCATAGCAATTCATCATTTAAAGAAGCCACTACATCCATTAGTAAATTGTTTTAATAGTTAATTATTAGCAGTATAAAAAGGATGTGATTATCCCCAGCCTGAGTCTCCAGGGCACTGTCAGCACATGGATTACACTACTGCTGCAACTCAAAAGCCATCAGTTTAATGAAACATGAGGAACACTTTTGAGACCCAGGATGTTGGCTCTGGTCAGCCAACAGCTGGACATTAGGGCTGCCAGCCTAGGCTTAGACAGAGGGCAAAGAAAGTTCAGACATCAACCACTGCACCGCTGCTACACACCCAGGCAGCTCACACAGCCACCACTGTGCAGTGGTAATCACAGAGGAGCTGGCAGAAGCCCATCCTCATTTGCCTCTTGCCCCCTGGCATTACTCTGCCACAGGGGTGGTCTTTTTGGCCAAGGATGGGGAGGCTGCACACCCCAGGGATTAGTGCCACTTGGTGTGTCATTGCTAAGCAGATTCATCAATACCAATTAATCTTGCAGGTGATGTCTCCTGCACATGAGCATGGCCAGGAGGTGCATGTTCTGCAGCTGGAGGATGTGATTAATAACCCCAGCTTCAGCAGCTAAGGTGGCCCGTGCTTCCATCAGCACTGCAAAGGCAAGTGGAAAGTCACCAAGCCAGCTCATTGCTACCAGACACAGACCTGCAGTCATCTTCATTGGATGCAGATGAGCTAGATTTAAGGAATAGTGCTCAGAAGTTACTCAATAGACAAAGCTTTTTTGTTTGACAGACTACAATAGAAAAAAAATCAGTTGTTTCTATTTTTTGCTGCAATTTTGCTAACTGATCATTTGTTGCCTTAGCACTGGGGTTCGCTAGGAAGAGGAGCATTTACCATTAAAGCTTGGAAAGGTACACCAATATTTTAATTCAATTCCCCTCATTATTCAATTATTTTCTGATGCAAAGACATGAAAATTATGAGTTGAATTTCAGGTTCACTTTGGTTTTTTTGATAGCTGAACAATGCTTATTTTTCACCTGGCATTTTGCCTTTTTTTGCACCCTCACAGTTGTTCTCACCACCATCTTTTTCCATGCCTTCTCCTTACTCAGTCAAGCTTCGTGTTCAAACTGCTTGGCAGAAAACACATCCGAGGGCTGTTACCTCCACTGGTTTCAGGGCCAGCAGCCACCCCTGCTCAGATGGCCAAAGGGGAAATGTGCATCTCTCCAGCAGCATCCCCAGTCTTACCCCACACATTCACACTGAAGAAGCAATGCTTGTAGCCGAGTAAGGGGAAGGTGCACCCCAGGAAAATGATCCAAGAGAACGTAGACAGTAAAAATGACACACACACCCCCCCCCCCCCCCAGTTTAGCAGGCAGAGTTCTTCTGTAAAGGTTTTTCCAATGAATAAAAAAAGAAAACTCAACCTCCCTGTCAGTGTGATTTGTTCTTGAGGCAGGACAGGACAACATCAAATCCCATAAGCAATTTGCTGTGCTCTCTTACCAAGCACAGTCTGACAATCTTAACTCCCCACTTCACTTAAAACTGCATCTCTGTTCCTGGATAACCCCCAAACCCATGGTGAGTAATGAAAAGGAAAACAACGGGTTGTTGTTCTACTTCCCATTCCCAACACTCACTCTGCATTAGACTCCATCATGTCACATACTCGCTTGATGTAACACGATGTGGCAGAACATACCCTGATCCAGGAGTGAACCCTGATGCAATGCAGAACGGATGCCTTGGACTGAAACTGCTCCTTCCTTGCCTTTCCTACCTTTGATCCACATTTTCTGTTTGTGACAGCCTGTTAAATAAATATCAGTGACAAGGCTTGCTATGCATTTGTTTTGCTGCAGCTTGCTTTCTTTGTATTCAGCTCTCCGAGCTGAGTGTCTTGTTGACAAATATACAAACTCCATTATCAATTAATGTTTTTAGCCTGGTGCCCTCTACTCTTTACTCCCCAGTGTCAGTTTTACGCATTAGCCTGGGTAACATTCAAAGATAATTGTGTCTTGTTTATTTGTTTTGGGGAGTAACAGCAATCAGACAGGCAAATCCCAGTTCTTACCAAAGCTGCAATTCTGTTTTCAAATGCAGCCTGCTCCGAGGAGAGCTAGAGAAGAACACGCTGCATTTGCTTGAGGTGAAACCTCACTTTTCTTCTTTCACTCTTCATCTTTTTTTCTTCTTCCAAGAAAAGAAGATTTTGCTCAGCACTCAGGGCTTTTTGCAGGCTTCATACACCTAGGGGCAGGATTTCTATGGGCTCTTGATTTGTTCTGCCACTTCTTAAAGCCCACCCTTGTTGCATACTGCAGAGTTGGAAAGGATAAGCCATTCATGGTAATTTGTCAGCCTTAGCACACACATGTGGTCAGGATCACACACATTTGTGCATGGAGACCTGTTTAAATGTTCGAAGAAACAGGTCATGAATGTTTTCAAAAGCAGTCATTGACTTTGGGTACCTCAATTTCCAACACAGCTGAGCAAGTGGAATTTTTGAAGTTGGGTACTTGAGACCTTTGCAAGCAGGAAACCCTTAGAAATCTGGGTAAATTAAGTCCCTGTCTATGTGGAAGAACCCCCCCACACATTTGATTAACAAGTCAGTAAGTGCAGGCAGAGGTGGTACAGCTTGAATGTGTCAGTATGGCTGCAAAAGAGAGCGAGCAAGGCGTGAGCTTAATTCAGCCTCTGTTTTCTGCTTCCAGAGATGTGAAGTCTTGCCGAACAGCCGTGACCATGCTGCATGTTAACCGAGGAGACACGAGACACAGTTGGCAAAACACATTAGCATCTTCTGCTCCAATAATTAGTTTAGTGAAAAATTATTGCGTTATCTGTTTCATTTCACTAGAGACCAATTTCAGTCTTAAAAAACCCAAAAAACCTCACATTAGGTGCTTTTAATAAGACAATAAACTCTATAGTGTTTCCAAACAAGATTTTAAACCCATTCAGCACGTGAGTAATTAGCACAAGTCAGGATGATGGCCAAATGCATTATTTAGTAAAGGAATTAAATTTGCTTAGAAAGAAAGAAGCCCATTAAATTCCACAAAAATGCTTAAGTGTCAAGGCAATGTATTTAAAACATACTGCAGCAGAACTGCTAACATTGCAGTAGGATGTGGTTCAGATTTCAGCAAATATGCCCCAAATCTTGCGGTCAACGGTGGAGATTTTACTCCAGCTATGCAGGAAGAAATAATCCTATCAGAGCCATATTGCACAGCAGGTGTTCATCTCGCAGATGGGTTGAAATCAATTATCAGCACTGACTGCTGTGCCATTGGGCAAGAAGTCTGAGATCCTCCAAATTACCCTCAGATTGTCCATATTTGTATCCCAAGGAGCCACTGGAGATAGTTGTCCTGGTACAGAGAGCCCTTACCTGACAAGAGAACAACCTGTCTTTTTCTCCAGGAATGTGTTTCTCACACTGCTGGATTTAAATTTTTCCTTTTGTGGCAGGAGCAAATATACTTATCACTACAAAAGATTAAAAAAAAAAAAAATAGACTATGCTTAGCAACCTCCAGCAAAACCAGCAGAACGCACTTGACAAAACTTGCGCTCTATAATGAAATTCCTACGAAGGCATTCAGTACTTAAAAAACTAGGACAAATTATGCTGTAAGGAGTAGAATATGTAAACGTGGCAAGGAGCTAGCTTCATTTTATATTCCGGATTCAGAGGGGTTAGTTCCAGTTGACAGCGGTGTAAACAAAGACCAGAATAAGACCCACGCTCGCCAGCAGGAAGACAAAACTGGTTTTGTAGAAGAAAACTAAAGAAACATCCCTCAGCCTGGTCCACGTGTAGGGTATTCTGAGAAAGGAGATGGAGTGTTTGTATCTCTGCCGTGAGCACATTCAGACCCTCTCTTATATGGCAGCTTAAGCGACAACAACAATTTTGGAGTGAAAATACCTTCTCAAGCACACTAGTGACTCACCACCTCATCCCTGTGGTAATTCTGCAAACCCAGCGATGCATCTACCATGCAGCTGCAGTACTAACAGGAGCATGATAATTTCCATAATGGTCAGCCAACAGTGATGGATGGGTAATGAAAGAAAGAGAAGGAAGAAATATGGCAGCTCACTTCACCCAGAAACTGGTGGCTCTGGGAAGAACAAAGGATGACTACTGATCTCTGCTGGAAGTCTGTGCAGCTTCCAAGTCCTCCTGCAGACCTCTCAGCTCTGGGGTTTCTCCCATAAACATGTCTCTCTGGGTACCTTCTTGAGGCTCACATTTTCATTGCAAATCAGCAGCAGAGCTGGGAGCTAGAAGAGAAGCCTGGCTCTCCCCACCAGGGCTTGCAGATAAGCACTTGCTGCAGAGTGATTTACGTTTCCAGGATTTGGACATATTCCTGCCTCCCTGGGGAAGCCGTTTACTTTCAGAGCCAATTTCCCCAATGAAGCAAGGATATCCACATCTTGCTTTTCTTCACTTGTGCTTTCCATCCCTGCACAGAGAGCAGGGGAAGAAACTGGGTGTTATGCAGAGAAGAGCAGCGCTCCCCCAGCCACACGCCTCGATACCAGAGGGGCTGCTGCTTTCACAAAACACACAGAAAATGCAGAATGACTCTGGCCTGATATATAATTCAAGCAGCCCAAACAGCTCAGGCTGTTGGCATCTTTATCAGCAGCCTACAGTCAATGTTATTTACTTCTCATACAATTATGCCAATGGATAACCCAGCTCTGGCTGGGACACCCCTCACTGTAGCCCTTGCCAGACCAAACCCATGGGCAGGGCTGCAGAATAGGGCTTGTGTGTGTATTGCCAGCCCAGCACTAACAGCTTTTATTCCAAGTTCACAGCAATGCACCCAGACACAGGGATCTCTCATTGCAAGGTACGAATAAAGCTTAAGCACAAAGCAGCCTGACAGTCCTGAAAGAAGTCAGCGATCTAAGGAAAATGGGTTTGTAGGTGATGCAAACCTCTCACAGATTCACTCTGAAGCTGCTGAGCCTCTTAACATTTTCAAAACCTATTTTCTCCTCTGGGGTCGCAAAGGAGGCTGCATTTCCTGGAAGGCAGCTTTGAGAGGTTTGAGACTCTGGGAAAGCCACGACATTAGCAAAGGTCCTGCCACAACCACTTGTAAAACCAGGAGATTGAGTTCTCTGTAGTGCAGTCAGACTTCTTTCAGGCACTTGCCCTCCTTTCTGAGCTGGCCACTGCAGAAACCAGCCATCCCCGCTGGTGATGCTGAGCTCCACAGGCAACTTTTGTACTCCATTTTTTCAGTCTTAACCCTTCAGTCAAGTTCTCCAAAAGCAACTTCATCTCAGAGGTCTACCACTAATACTATGAAGCTGGCAGCAGCTGGACTAGGCAATGCACAGTGAGATGGGAAGGTTGGCACATTCCCCCCGCCCCTGCCCCCAGCATCCATTTGGCACCTCAAGCCAAAGTCTTATCTCCCATCCAATGCCCAGCTCCCTGCTCGTCCTGGGAATGGATCAGAGATCTGCTCACATAGGGGTGGCAAAACCTCAGGCTTTGGACCCAAAGTCATTATGGCCACAAAAGGACTTCACCATCATTCAGACACTGGAATAGGCTGCCCAGGGAGGTGGTTGAGTCACTGTACCTGTGTGTGTTTAAGGGTCATTTGGATGTGGTTTTGGTGGATATGGTGTAGGGGAGAACTTTGCAGAGTAGGGCCGATGGTTGGACTTGATGATCCAAGGGTCTTTTCCAACCTGAATGATTTTGTGGTCTTAAGAATCAGTCTGGTTTTTCCAGCAGCCAATCTATTTAATGAGGGCCATGGAAATTGGACCAAAAGTGAGTGCACGGCCTGAAAATCAGGTTTGTCATAAGAACTCATGCACCAGCAAGAACCTTTTTCCCGGCAGCTGTTGTAATGAGTTCAGGCCCTGCGTAGCTAATGACCGTCACACCCCAAAACCCAATCAGAATACTTCTCTGGGGAGAAAATTAGATATCTCTATCATCATCCTTACTAAAACGGAGACCTGTGAAGGATTACTTGCACATTATGACAAACTTCAATTGAAATGGGCCATTACTCACCTCATTAATATTTTAAGCATGTTTGAATGCACTATCACAAAAATATATTACTTGGAAACAAATTCAGGTAGCAGAAAAAAATCCCCATAAACCAAATTTCATTAAATAATGAACACTCACTACACTAAGCCATCCTGAGATTCAGCCCAATAGTGTCAAAGGCAAAAAAAAATCCTTGTGCTCTACTTATTTATAAGGCAAAATTATCTATTCATTTAGGAAAAAGTAATCAGGCTCAGTTAGACACACCAGACAAGTATATGAAAAGAAAAATGGCTTTGAAGCTGCTCCTGATAGCAAGCCTAGACAGTTTAAGAAGAAAACTCCACAATCCAGGCTTCTTAATTTTTTAATTTTTTTTTAAAAGTAGACACTAGAAAGTCTATTAAAGAAGTGGTGTGAATTGGCCATTTTTTGTTGCATAACACTTGTGAATCTTTAAGAGAACATTAATGCAATACAGCTCATTTTGCCAGTACCCACACACCTCAGCTGAAAACCATGCCCAGATAAAGTGTTCCTTATAAATGGGATATCTGCAGGGAGCTAGGTAGAAGATACACCCCTCTTTGTCTCTAGATGGAGCATGGCCTACCAGCTTTCAAAAGTTTCAGGGTAGGAAAATTATCAACCATTTTAAAGTATTGAACAACCCATAACTAGTCTAACTTGGGTAGGGAAGGTTTTTTATTTACCTTTATCTGTTCATAATGTCAAGGTGGGATATTAAGAACAAACATTGAAATAATAAGGGTTTTGGTCAAAATCCTCCACCAGGGATCTCAAAGGATGCAGCTCGAGACTATGCTCAAGGCTTTCATCTGAATTTGGACAAAGCCATACATAAACAAAAGAAAGAAGAAAAAGTATCCTGGCATAGAGAAAAAGCACAGCTAGAGTTTCCATCATCACCTGGAAACATAAAATCCCCTGTTCTGGGAGCTGGTAGCTGGATTTGCCCTCATATATGATTTTTCAGTGAATGATGAACAGTTTAGACCTGTCACAGAGCAGAGGTGAAGAAGCAGCTCCCTCCATGTGTAAAGTCTGAAGAGGCTTCTCTGAAGCTAGGAAATTAGTTCCTTGGGACATCAATTTTTTTACCATCTTCTCTTGTTAGACTACTGTTAGTGGGTGATGAGCAACATCAAGCTGCAACCTGATGATTAGCTGAAAACTGAAATTCTCAACTGTAACACCGGCTTTGCTGCAGTGGAAGATGGAGAGAGGGATGAGCAGCATGGTTTGGCCACTTAGGAGTTCACCACCTGATTATTCTCTGGTTGAGAGTTGGAGGAGCTCATTAATATTTTTAATCAAAATATTCCTCACCAGGACCAATAATTATTTTCTCTGGCCCATCTCCCCCACACTGCTCCTGCTTAAGTGGCTGCATCTCTCATTTTCATCCACTCATGGTCTCTATATACATATAAAGAGAGTTTGTGAAGACAGGAACATAAAAATATGGCTTTTAAAGCTAACGGATTGCAGCTTTCATTTCACATAAAGCTCTTCACATCAACAAATCCTCTTCTCTCCCCTTAAGTCCATGACACAGTCCAGCACAGAGGGGTACCCAGCTGCCCAAACAAGCATGGACCTCAAAACAGCCAAGACCACAAGACATAGGGTTTCCTAATCTCCTAAACCTTTTTTTATTCTAGGCAAGAAACTCTCCCGGGGAGACTCAAACCTCAGCCCCAGAACGTTCTCCAGCACCACTGGGCTTAGCAGGAGACCTCAGCTGATGCCTGGAGAGTATCCTGAGAAAAATCAGGTTTCAGAATAAAATGAAATAAATACTAGTTGAAAAGCAGCAATATTAGAGCAGAGAGAAGAACTCCTACCTGAGCTACCACCTTCTTCTTCCTCCTCCTTCACCCAGCAAGGCAAGACTAAGTGAGAACCCTTCCCAGGTGGGTTGCTGATCACTGCAGACCTTTTATAGCCTCACCACTCCCCACCTCTTCAGCACAAATCAAAGGGCCCAAACCACGCCCCCCCTCCCCTTAGAGTTTGAGAGCAAACCCAGCTAGCCATAGCAGCCAGGAATCCAGGGGACCATGCAAAGTGAAGCTGCCAGCCCTGCGTGTGGATCAGCTCGGGGTTCAGAACAACACTGAGCACCCACGTGTGCTCCCTTTGCTTTGCCCTCTCCTGCTAACAAGACCACTGCTGTGGGCACTGCAGCTCCAGCCCTGAGCAGAGCCTGCAGCAGCCCATGGGGCAAAGCCATCCAGAGGGCAATGGTGTCTGCCCTTTTTCTGCACTGGGAAATGCAGATGTACAGATGCACTGCAAAGGGTAACAAAAAAACCCCAAACAAACCCAGGACTTGTCTATGCTCATGAATGAGAAGGTCTTTCAGACCTTCTGGGGGCCTTTCAGGACTTG
>JAAGNO010027825.1:7234-48784 GCA_033439905.1 Ceryle rudis
TTAAACACCTCCAGGGATGGTGACTCCACCACCTCCCTGGGCAGCCTGTTCCATTGCCCAACCACTCTCTCAGTAAAGAGTTTCATTCTAATATCCAATCTAAACTCCTCTGATGCAACTTGAGGCCATTTCCTCTCATCCTATCATTAGTAATTTGGGAGAAGAGACTGATACCAGCCTCACTACAACCTTCTTTTAGGTAGTTGTAGAGGGCAATAAGGTCTCCTCTTCTCTAGACTAAAACCCAGTTTCCTCAGCCACTCTTTGTAAGATATAATTTCCAGACCTCTCACCAGCCTCGTGGCCCTTATCTCAACTCACTCCAGCACCTCAATGTCCTACTATCACCTGCTATCATCGTGCCCAAAACTGGACACAGTACTCAAGTTGTGGTCTCACCAGTGCCAAGTACAAGGGTACGATCACCTACCTACTCCTGCTGGTCACACTGTTTTTGATACAGGCATTGTGTAGGCCATTGGCCTTCTTGGCCACCGTGGCACACTGCTGGTCATGTTCAGTCAGCTGTCAACCAACACCCCCAGCTTTCCAGCCACTCTTCTCCAAGCTTGTAGCATTGCAGGGGGTTGTTGTGACTGAAATGCATGACCCAGCACTTGGCCTTGTTAAACCTCATACAATTGACCTCAGCCTGTCCAAATCAATGAATCTCGTAAAAATTAAGCTCCTAAAACTCGCACTTAAATATGTTCTATCTCTCCAAACAGAGTTCAGAAACATATTTCAAGCCCACTAATATAAAATTACCCCTGGCAAATCAACTTCTTACCACCTAAAATGACCATCTGCCAAGTTCTGAGTGTATGGGGGAAAGCTGACACCCAAAATACCAACCCTGGATCTTCTCCACCAAATAAAGGTATAAATAAAGCAAGCCATGGGTCCTTTCTATATCCAGCTGCTTCTCTGGGTTCTCCTGTAGCAGAAGCAGCAGGATTTCAGGCAGACAGACTCTGAAGCATTTTGCAGTTTTCACAAGGAGCATCAGTGACCCTCATGCTCTGCAGTCCTCTATTCCCCACTAGTGACCAGTGCATACTGAGGGTATTGAATCAGCTGGATGGAGCCTTTGAGCTCAACAGAGCTGCTGCATCTCTCAAGCATCAGCAGTGGATATGACTTTGTGCTTCAGGAGTCTTGCTGTCCTCTCTGGTGCCAAAAATGCATCCAAACCCCACTCTTCCTACCTGCCTTCATCTTAGGTAACCAGCTGCAGCAGGGAGAGTTACAAACCAAGTGCAAGGGTCAGTTCTCTCCAGCCATTCCTGATGATGACAGCCTAAGCGTGCTGTTAACATATTAACTAACACAGCACCTTTGTATGCCTGCTAAATAAAAAATGTAGAAAGAAAAAAAAAAACCAAACTCCCCATCATGTCTGTCTTGAATCCCAATTAGAAGAGTTGTTTGCCCTAATTCTAAATGTATTTAGAATATGGAGCATATATTTCCAAAGGATGTTTTGTATTTACAGCATGTCTGTCTGGTTATACTGCTGCAATGTAATTGTTTTCCTGCTGAGAATTATAGCAGTGAAGTTACTCTGGGTACGATTACAGCTAATTATAGTTTCGCTTTGGAATTTAAAGGCTCCCCTGCAACACTCCCTCCTTCCCACTTAGAGGCATTGGCCTTGGAGCATGTTGTGACTGCTGCCCCTGGTTGTAGTAACTGAGGTCCCTAAGGTCACTGCCAGCTATGTGACATGCAGTTGCATTTGAGGTTTTCCTGCTAGAAATGGGTAAGTCATTACAGCAATGGCATGAGGGGAAACCTATAAAGAATACCTTACACTGAGGCCAGTGCTGAGATGGTCTAGGCCAAAAGTGTTCTGGATCTGTGCCTGGGAAGTCAGCAATCCCCATCTGACAAGGTTTTGGGAGCAAGAGCACTGCAGAATTTGTATCCAAATGGGGGATTTTTTACAAAGAGCATTTATGTTCAGGGTGGTTACCAGGTGAAGAGTGGGGAGACATTCATTCATGTGCACAGACTCAGCACAAGGTGACTGCTTTAACATCAGAAACAGAGCCCTGCAGCACGGGTAAGACGGCAGACAGAACTGGGCTAAGCCATTACGAACTCATCTGCTGCTTCCGAATGGGAAACATTTCTGCCATTTTTCATAATTGTAGTTGTTCCTTTGTCTCTAAATCTTTAAACCTTGATGCTGGAATCAGGTTTGCATCATATATCTCTTCATTCTGTCATAGCTTTGCCTGTCAATGCTGATACTTCTGAGCAGAGGGCTGAGTCCTGGCTGTGCTGGAGCAGTCCAAGACAGCCGCAACACTAGCTCAGCACAAAAAATGTTAATGGCAGGGTAGCAGCTCAGGCACCTGAAGAAACCCTACCAAACCTCTATGGCCTGATGGGGCAGAGCATTCCTGGGCAGCCCTGATGCTCTTCTTGCCCCAGATGGTGCAGCTAAAGGAACAAAGGTACTCCATCACCAAGTGGCACTATGAGTTTCAGAACAAAATGTCAATGATCTTTCCAGATTAAAACATTAAAAATGTACAAGCAACAACTGTCACACACAAGGGAGCTACTAATACAGTTTTTTCCTTTTGAAAACAGGTAAGGTCATTTTTTAATATCAATATATTCATATGCACTTATAGTTTTATCAAGTTGAAGGCCAGGAAGACTCATTAGATCTTCATCTGACCTTATACAAACCATTTTATTCTGCCCAGCTATTTCTAATTCAACAGAGCTATAAGTCCCAAAAAAGTCAGTAGTGGAGAAAAGCAGCAAGTCTTACTCTGGAATCATCAAAAAGCAGAGAATCCTCTTTTTTTTTTTCTGTTGATAATTTGCTCTGATGACTAAAAGCACCTTCCAGTCAAAAAAAAAAACCCCAAACCAACCAACCAACCCCAGAACAAAAACCAACACAAAAACCCCCAACAAACCACATACACAAAACCTCAAAACAAACAAACAAAACCCCAAATAAATAAATAAAAAACCCAAACAACCCAAAACCAACCAACCAAACATAAACAACATAAAACCACCAATACCTATAGCTCATTTAATGATATCTAGTTCAGCTTTCAGATGAAGGCTTTTCTTTCACTTTTCTCTCATTTTACGACAGAGTAGTTTCTTCCCAGAAGCACACTCATGGGCAAAAATAATCACCTCGGACCTTTTTTTTGGTCAATCAAACACACTGAGCCTTTCAGGCTTCCTGTTGGAAAATATTTCCTCAGACCCTCAAATAATTTCAGACATTCTTTCCTATCCATTCGCCAACTTTTCCATATCCTTTCAAAGTTTCAACCCAGTATTTTGCTATTTGAGATCTGGTTTTAACAATGCTGCACATAAAAGTAAAATTACCTCTTTTCCTGTTATTCACTACTCTCTTGTTTATATATTTACAAGCCACATAAATTCTTTTTGTCAGGTCATCACAGTGGGATCGATGCAGAGAGGCTTTTGGACCTCTGCTCCCTTCATCCCATGAGCACTACCTGCATTGCTGTGTGCAGGGCCATGCCCTTGCATAGACCAACATGTAGTTTAATGGATTCCTTGTCCTCTTTTTGAAAGATTCATCTTCCCCAGTGCCAGTCTCCTTTCCTTTTCACTGCATACCTCTCTCTTGATCTTTGTGCTTTGCAAAAAATTTTCAGCTTGTGTTTTGCAACAGTGGAGAGCTTTGGTACTTAACCCTAATGTGCCCCAGAAACCACAGGTCCATTCAGTCCCGATTCTCTGTCAGCAGCTACTTGTTGAGCTCTGTCAGTCACTTCACAATCCATTTAGTGTGTATTCTAATGTTAGTGAATAGAGCTAATGCTTAATCAGCCTGCTATTCAGTGCCAAGTAAAACACCTTACAAAAGTGTAAATGCACTACATTTATACAGTCATTTTTGTCAACCAGAGGTGTAATATAATCAGAGTGAAAATTAGGTCTCTTTGACATAGTTTCCCATAAACCCATGTCATTTAGACTACTTATGAAAATACTTCTGCATCAGTTTTTGAATTATTTAACCCAAAATGTTTAAGAACTAACTAGCCTGCTTGAGTCCTAGGAAATACTTCCTCATAAAAATCTTCTCTTTAAAATTGATATAAACATGCTTCATATGACTGGGTGAGCATTAGGTCTTTCAGAAGACAGCTCTTTACTTTCAGGGATATTGAACTGGATTTTCTCCCTTTTGGAAGGTTTCACAGGTAAACTGGGCTTTGATGGGACCAGATGCCTAAAGCAGGGTCACTGGACCCTGTTCCTCTCAGCACTCCTTCACATCTGCCCTGCTTACAATGCCTTACTAGCACTTGTAAGATAAATAAACTAAACCAAAAAACTTTCAGTATAATTTTCTATAATTTGAAAAAGATCAGAAACAACTTTACCAAAAGGGACCAACTGTGACTTGGGGCATTTATGCATGGACCTGCCAGCCATTGCTGCACAGGATCTTGTGATATAGGGCCCCAGATATATCTGCTCTTTAACTATATTAGTGCAAAGCTAGAGCCATAATTTTATAGGCTGAAGGGTGGACATGTTTAGGAAGGGGATCTAGCTCCCAAGAGTCTTTTTATGCCTGGTTTCAATGTAAGGTCCATACACAAAGACAAGCATTTCTTTGTACCAAAATCCACCTCTTTTTGTTCAGACCAGGTTGCTTGAAGGAGACTGAAGGTATCTGTGAACCTCATTCCCTTTGCCCATTGCCCATACTACTCCTTTAAGCAAGTTCATTTTGTCCTGCCTCATCAAATAATAACAAAACGTTAAGGAATTCAGTGGAGAGCTATATATTTTGCACATAAAGACACAACAGCTTTGCGGTACTCCTGCTGTTATTCAGAAATCATGCAAAATTATTTTTGCACGGAGCAAAGCAAAGTACAAAACCGAAGCTTTCATACTTCACAAGCATACCTCATTCGGTCTGCTGTCATTAACTCAAAACCCCAATGAAAAGAGGAAGGGCAAAAAAAAGACATAAAACAAAATGAGTAATTATATGCAAGCCACTAAAATTATCACTTAGCTTTTGGCAAAATATTGATTCTTGAATGATCACTGTCAAATCTCATAAAAAATCAGCCTCCAGGTGATGAATCTTGCCACAGACATTAAATGGGGTGCTGCTGGAGAAGAAAGGAAATTGAAAAGAAAGGGTTGTTTTTTTGGTTTGGGTTGGGTTTTTTGTTTGTTTTGTTTGGTGGTTTGTTTTGTTTTTTCTTTTGTTTCTTTTTGGTTTTAATTAAGTAAACTACCTTTGTCTGCATTTGGAAATGATTTTGAAAAGTAGGATGCTTGAGGGCTTGATTTTTGTTTGTTTTAAATATTCATTGCATTTTAAATATCTTCTGTGCTGGGCTTGGTGGACCTAACGGTAAATGGCTGGAACCAGCTCCAGTGTTTACTGCAGGGAACAGCCTCAGCAGCAGCTTTCTTGAGGACACTCAGCCAACACCAAAAATCAGAGCAGAAAACTTTCAGTGAAAGCTCTGCTGGGACCCCTTATACAGGGAGCTGAGTGCACTTATTGATTTCAGAAGGGAGATGATTGAACGTGCAGGATGTTTGTATCTGCAATCCAGACATTTTAGACTGGTTTTGTGTGCTGACATTTCACTATGACCTGGGTTTTTGCACAGGCTCTAACCCAGCTATTGAAGCTAGGAAGTACAGTACTATGAGCAAGGGGTAAGCACTGGGGAGGAAGAAGAAGAAAGTATATGCTATCTAGAGGAATAATTTATCATTTCCAGACAGTATGGCAGGATAAAGAATAGTCTCATGGCTAAAGAATTAATTTGAGACTGAGAGAAACAGGTCTGTCCCCAGATTGGCTGCAGTCTTCCTGGTAGATCTTGGACCAACCAAATAGAGACTTAAAATGGAAAAAGTACTCCCTACCCCAGGTGTGGTCAGAGTGGTGGTCCATGCCATACTGACAAGCTCTACTGCAAAGTCCCAGTTAAAGTCCCAAGGAAGAATTTTGCATTATATAAAGTAACCTGGATATTTTCATCATTAAAAAAGTGCCATAGGCAACGCTGAGATATTTCACACACAGTTTGCCATTTCCAGTTTCACTCTAATCACTAATCAACAGTAATTCAACATAACCTTAGGAGTCAACTTCTTCACCCAACTCATGCTGGCATCAGGCAATCCACCCAGTAGTGTCTCCCTCAGACTTCTTTTTTTGGAAGTGATTTTTAAAAATCACTTTAAGTGATTTAAGAATACTCCTAAATGTCAGCTGCAGGCAAGAAGAGATAGTTATTGGTCTGGTTTTAGAGAGAATATTTGGCTCAGTTTCTTCTTCCTACCCTGATAATCACTGATGTATTTTTAAATGAATCCTAAAATATACACCAGGAAACTCTATTAAATAAAAATCATGAATGGCATGCAGACTGTGCTATTACTGTGCATAAGAAGATAACAAGACTCAAGAGACTGCCCTTTACATTCTGCTACTCTTGCTGACTACAGATCTGGCCCAGCAAATGCACACACTCCATGAAGAAGAAAGAGTACCATGAACCCTAAATAATATGTCTGAAAAGAGGCTGGAGAAATAAGAGATAGAGAGATAATCGGGATGCCATGTGCTGCAGCTCTCTGTGTTCTCAATTAACTGATTGGACGTGCACAATCAGAAATCCTGAATGCATCGTTTGTAGGTTATCAGTGATATCAGACATCAGATGGAGTGGTACTGGGCTTCCCCATGCCAACAAACTGGAGGAAAGAATTAGAATTCTGAAAGCTTTTTAAAACCAGACTCTCACCTCAAAACAAAATAAAAGCTTTTAGATCATTCCTGGCAGAGGAGTTGGAAAGCTGCCATGCTCAGACGGAGTAACTATGGTAATCCATATCAGGTCGCAAAAATCATCTTTAGCATACAGTCTTTTAAACCCTCCAAGAACCTTTCTTCCTAATCTACTTAAAAATAAAAAATAAAGGGTGTTTCAAGGTCAAACAGTACCAATAATGAAATCTGAATGGGAAACAGGTTGAGGACACATGTCTCTGAGCAGCAGCTGCTGTCTCTGCAAGGAAGGAGAGCTCGGAACCAAGAGGCAGTGGCTTGGTAGGGGTGGACATCCCTGTCTTGTGCTCTGCATTGCCACGTGAGCTTGATCAGCTATCATCTGCGACAACAAACTGCACGATTAAGATGCACTGCATAAAACCTATGTTTAATTGCTTTGATTCTTAGGTGATTGAGAGCTGAATACATTAGTGTGTCAAAATTACTGAACACAAAGGCCTTGATTCTGTTCTCTTCTCTGATGATATAAGTGATGCCCAGAGTTAGCCTTCATGGACATCTGAGGATCGATGGAGCTTATTTACATAGGCAGACTCAGCCCTCAGTAACACTCCAACTCTAAATACTGGGGCCTGCAATGTGCCTGATCTAAAGGAATTTGATTCTGTTGTTCACTTCGGCAGAAGTAGGAGGATATAAAATAAAATTTCATTATTTTAAAATTAAACTTGGCTACTTAAATCCCTATGCTATACTTAGACCAAACTTTTGCCTTGCTTCACCCTGTCATGTGTTCATAGCAGTCTAAACTACCATCTATTCGCCTTCATGAGTATTCCTCATGTATTTGGGACATCTCTGCACTTCTCAGAACATCATTGAAATTAAAGGCAAATTAGTAATGATTGTAGCTAGACCCAAAAAGGATCAAGAAGAGCAAATGTGGCACAGAGGCATTTGAGGGAAAAAGCAACATATGACCAATAAACTGTCTTACACATTGAAATCCCAAATGACTGTACTGTAAGGAAGACATATCTGACTTCCTCAAGACTTTCTCTGCTACTTTACTTTGCTGCCTACTGAGCCAGAAACTAGCTTTCCCTCCTTGCAAAGACGGGAACATCTCTTAAGAGTCCAATGAAATATCAAAACTGAGAACTGTTCCACATCAATCTTACACTAGAGGGCCAAAATCTCAGAGGTCAGGTGTCTGTCACTGCAAGTTCACACACATACTTTTCATACTTTTTTTTTTTAATACTTCAACTGACATCTTCCTTAGTTATGGAAGTTATACCTTTCCTCATATGCAAAACGATTGTACTTACATGCACAAAGCAGCTGGATACTTATCTGGTCAGTCTGTTCATATGAATACAATACAGGGCAAACATCTGTGTTTGGGGGAAAAAATAAACAGATGTCCAAAAAAAGCATGCAGGCAAAAAGCCTCCATAATGATAGACACAGCTTTTGAGATGCTTTGAAAATCAGGGCTAAAATACCAGTTTCTCTTGTTCTGTGTTGCCATGATAAGATGCTGAATTGCTATGATTTCAGTGATTCCATAACTTAACTTTATTATCTAACAGTGCTAAGCATAATTCTTGGGTATGTGTTGGACATTATACTCATTATACATTAAGGTGTTTTTAGGTCTTATCACTTTTCTGTAATTTGATATTAGAATTCTCTCCTCAGTTTTCAGGTGCAGTAGCTGGGGGAATCCCTAATCTGCAATTTAGAAGGGAAAAAAATAATTATATGCAATCAGAGTTTCCAAGATCTTTTTAAGGGATACAAAGTTATAGGTGAAGGACACTCAGTTATGTCTTCCAAATAGGTCTGAAAAAGTTACTGGCAGCACCCAAGATAAAGCAGGAGCAAATAATTTGAAGCTCAAGACTCGTGCACAATGTCATTTTTCCTCCTCTTTTTTATTTCTGCTGTGATCTTACACCATTTTCAGAAGCACCATTCCAGTCCCTAATTCTCAATTCCTGTGTCTCTGAGGCTGCTCCCTGGGATACAGCAAAGAACAAGGGGTGTTGGGTACAGTCACGATGAGGGAGGGAGCAGGAATGTGGGTTGGGGAGCATCTTTCATGACTGAGATGCCATGTGGCAAAGACCAATGCCAAGCTCAGCTGTGGTCCCCTGGGAGAGGGTGTCATACTCAACTGCAGTGACCAGTTTGGTTTCTTCTAGGATTAGCTGCTACTAGTTTCAAAGCAAGTGGAACCAGCTTCAAACTGATATTTGCAAATATTTAACTTTCACATGCAGAGTGGTGCTAGGTTTGGGGTCATTTGCCCTTGAGTTTTTTGCCTTCTCCTTGGACACAGCTATTCAAACAGGAAGAAGTAGTATATGCAGTAATTCATTCAATAAAAAAAAATCTAATAAATTTAGTTCATAAATTAAGCCTGCAATGAAGGCAAATCATTGCTCTTCAGCCATTTGTATAGCACCCTGCTGGCCTGCTGGCTGGTTTCTAGTTTAGGGAGAATATTCACCACCCAGTGTGCATATGTTGATTTTAAGACACTGCACTGTATCTTTAGAACAGGTGCTGGCATTTATGTATCTTCTGTAAATATTCCAGAAGATTATTTATTATATTCCTGCTTTTTTTTTTTCCCAGAGAGAAACCATCTAGAGAAATCATAGTGCAGCAGGAGGCGATGACACCAGCCCAAGAACCTCAAGAAACTTCATTAGCCAATGAGGTGTCTTAGTCATCAAATGCAATTCAAAGTGGCCACAGGCAGCAACAAATGAGATCAGGAGAAAAGAAAACTTGTATGTGATCAAAAGTCCACATCTGCCACTGCTTCCCCCAGCTGTAGGGCTCTGAGTTGGCAGGATTCTCACCACCACTGTTCAGCAGAGGGGGAGATGCCAGGTCTGAAAGCTGCTGCAATCTGTGCCAAACAGCAGACAAGAGTTAAAATAAAGATGGTTATTGCACCTGTGAATGTGGGTTGGAGTTGCCATGTGTCACAGCCATAGGCTCTGCTGCAGCACCTCCAGCTGTGGAGCAGCAGCATGTCCAGAGTCTGTTGATAACAAGCCACATGGGAGAGGATGAAGAGTAAAACCTTTCCCATAAATGAAATTTGCTTATTTTTGTCATATGAACATTCTTTAACACACACGTTGGTGGGACATGTTTGCTAGGGCAGATGTGCCTGTGGCTGCTGAGCAGCCTACTTGCAGGAAGACCCACCTATCCTCTCTAGCTATTCCTTTCTGGATTTGTGAGCACTATAGGACGTGGTTGTACATGTAGTGCAGTGCCTGGTTGCCCCAAATCCTCCAACAGCCTCCTCCAGTCCAGTCTCTCCATAGGTCTCGGAGGAGGGCAATGCAGGCAGGAATGCATCTATACAGAGTCTCTCTGTGAGAAGACAAGTGCTTTCATTCTTCCCTCAAGCAGTCCTTTGTACACACCCTCAACAAAAAAAAAGGTAGGCATAGAGTGTCAATGAGTATTTAATTATTAAGTTATATAACCACTCTGCTAAACTGAGCATCCTTTGAGGAAATAATATCTAGGGAGTAGAAGCATGAATGAGACTCTAACTGTCAGCTTTATGGGTGTCTGCTGTTGGGATATGGCTCCTTCAGCTGTGATGGAAGGAGCTTATACTCTGGGAAAGAGGTATAGGAGCTGATGCACACAGTTCTTGTGTGCACATTTTCCACCTGGAAAATATCTGTGAAGATACGGTCTGCTACACTGTGTCTCTGGCACAGGAGGGAGAAACAGATGGAGAGATCATCTAAAACCTTTTGTTCACCATAGTTAATAACCTGGAGCTCTTCTAATATCTAACATGTGTAGGTTGGCTTCATCTCCACGTGCATGCTCTTCAGAGGGAAACCAACTACATTCACTGGTTGGCTAATACGAAAATGTGCAACTGTTTTACGAAGAGAAATGGATAAGCTCGTAAAACCGTTGTGTCCTTTACAAAGTGCTGTTTACAGCAGTTCTGTCATCAACATCAGTAACTCACCAAGCTGTCTTAGTGCAATATGACATTTCAGTGCCAGAGAAATTGGGAATGAAACCAGCCACATTTTGACACAAGTTTAGAAATTAGGAAAACCTTCCTTTTTTTTTTAAACTCAAACACATTGATTTGCTCTAGCGAAAGACTGCAGTGCTTCTGAACTAAGCATTTTCAGCACATCATCTCATGCTCAAAATATAACACTGGGCTTATTTGGAATTAAACAAAATTTTGAAACTGATATTTTTCCCATAAAAAAAAAATGTCCATTTCAGTCCAGCTAAACAATAACACAATACTGCTGGTGGAAGAAATTTATTTCCTAACCCCTGCGGAGTTTGTTGTACACTCTGAAATATATGATTTTATTATCCTTAATTTACCATGCAAAGCTACAAAAAGCAATGGCCATGAAATTATCCCTCCCTTGTTAAAATGCAGCTGGAATACACTCCTTTGATAGTAGATTTCTGAGAAGGACTTCACACTGTGTGAAGAATCACAGTCTTACTTCCATACACGAAGATCAGGTAACGTTGACTGACAGAAGGCAATCAGAGCATCTTCCCACCTCTTGCCAAAATGCACCCTTCAACAACTAAGAAGTCTTTAGCTCCTACAGTCCTTATCTCATGTTAGAGCCCATGGCTAATGGCAGTGAGATTTGGATTCCCAAAGGAAATAAAAATTGCTTTTCTTGATCAGGAGTTTCCATGGGAAGCCAATGCTGCTTATTCAGTCTGCAGCTTGCAATTTCCTGTTCATAAGTCATCTGCTTTTCTGACTTAGAGGGAATACAGATTTTTCTTGGGACACCAGGACTCTAGGGAATTACCTGTAGTTAAACATCTGATTAATGGCTCATTAAGAATCAGCAACAGTGTTTATTCAGTCCCTGTCTGAGTGTGGTTTTGCAATTATGTGCTTTCGAGACTGCAGGTGTGTGAAATATTCATAAGCCAAATGGAACTATGATGGAAGTGCAGTTTACACTTATGCAAGGGCTAGCTGTTCTGGATTATAAATATAAACCAGAAGAGTAAAAGTGCAATTATTACTCTGCCCAGGGAGTACCCAGACACTCACTAGACTCTTTACAAACATATTAAACACTAAATTTCTGTCCCAAATAATTTATTATAAGTGGCAGAGACTTTTATCCCATTCATGCCACCTCTGGTACCTGCTACAACTAGACACAAGGCTTACTTGTAAAAGCAATATTCATCCTTAGATTACTCCTGTTGTAACCACTTACACCTTAAAGGGTCTGTGCCTCTCTGGGGGCATACCAGGGGAAGAAAGAGAAGAAGAAAGACTGATGGGGCTTGGCTGGTTCTGGCTGCTAGGTTTCTGGCCATACAATAAAACCACAGTATTGGAGCCTTAATTCTGTTTAATGGTGAATCATTCATTACCTTCATCCCTTAGCTGACCCAGAAGGACATAGGGTTTGGCTGGTCTCTCCTGCATATGACATGCTTCTGTCCTTTGCTCCATCAGATCCAGAGAAGCCATGAACATTGGGCAGCTGCAACTTTTTGACCATGTGCCCAGACAGCTAGCAAAAGGTTACCAGTAATTTTAAAATACGTGACCATAATGCTCTAGTTTTGAATACAAAACAAGGACT
This sequence comes from Ceryle rudis, assembly GCA_033439905.1. Taxonomy (NCBI): domain Eukaryota; kingdom Metazoa; phylum Chordata; class Aves; order Coraciiformes; family Cerylidae; genus Ceryle; species Ceryle rudis. The sequence goes on from JAAGNO010027825.1 coordinate 19,685, forward strand.
GGAAAGCAGGAGGAGGCATGGGGGGCTGGTACCTGTGGCTCAAGAAGAGTTTCCCCATTGACTTCATCTGGGGCAAAACTCCTTCTGAAACAGTTAAATTTTCTGGGCTTCGGTGGCTGCTGCTGTAAGCAGAAAGCCTTCCCAAAAGCTGCTTCCTTCTAATTTATTTTATGCCATTGTTTTTTAAAACGGTCATTTCAGAATTCCTCTGGGTCCTATATATGCTCTGCTACCACCTTGCAGAGGCTCTCAGTGGTACCGTACAAGTAAATATTAGTCACAGGAGAACAGGAGCGGATAGCTAGGCAGGAAAAAAATCTAAGATCACTGAACCATCAAATGTGAGGAACACAGGAGGAAGCTGACAGATGAAGGACTGTGCAAAGTCCCTAAATCCAAAGCACATTTCTGAAACGACACTTTCTTTCAAGAGGAATATTTCTAATGAGTAACTGTCCACCACAAAAGGGAGGGACTGATCTGTTTGCCATCCCTGATTGCCTAATGTAAAGTGCTTTATATTAACCTAAAAAAATGTAGTCAAGTACTTCCAGATGGTGGGAGGCAGTGGGCATGATGACCATGACCAGGCAAAGCTTGGTGTCTGTTCCCCATTTTCTGCAGGTACGGTGCAGAGCTGGTGGGTACAGCCTGGTCCCTGAGTCTCCTCCTGCCTGAAGGCAGCAGTTTGATCTTCCCTCACTTTGCCTTTTTTTTCCATGGGCCAAACAAACCTACAAAGGTGCTTCCTTCTCTTGGTTTGTGAGTAGAATTAGCCTGAGGGAGATATTATGGATGGGCATCTACAGCATAAGCCAACAGCTCCAGATGTTCAGAAAGGGACAGAGGAATTCCCAGACAGTGATGATACTGAAGATCCCACAACTTTGGGCTGATCACTACTATGATTTTTAGAAAGATGCCCAAACTCATTAAAAAAATGTGTTTAGTGTTGGGAAATCCACCATAATCTGTAGTAAGGTGTTCCAGTATTGATTACTAAAACCATTTGCCTTTTTTTCTATTCTGAGTGTTCCTCTCTGCAGGTTCTAGGCTTGGATCATACTGTGATGCCCTCCATGACATACAAGGTCCTCTGCTGCCAGAAATCTTCCTCAGTGTTAGCACTTGTAAGATCCCTCCCGACTCCTCTTGGAGAAGCTAATGAGATGGAGCCACTTTTAGTCTATAAGCCAGGACTTCTAGTACTCAAACCATTCTTGTAATTTTTTTTTTTTCAGAAGCATTTCTAAATTTGTCACATAACATCTCAAAAATGGTCTGTTTTTATTACTCCATATAGTGGTAACATCTGCAGAAATTAATTCTTTCCCAGTTCACACATTGAACCTCCTATTTAGTTTCTCAGCCTCTGCAGCCAACTTGCATTGAGGTGTTTATCATTTAAAAAAATGCAGTCATCTCAGCCAGTAATCATGACCTATTTTCTTGGTTCCTGGACCTCATATTTTCTGTTGTTCAAATAAGCCCATTGCTCATTGGATCCAGATCACTCTGAAAAACTGATTTCTTATTTACTAATCTGCTTGGTTTTCTGTCATCTGTAATTTTTGTCATTAGTGTTTGGATATTTTCTCTAGTTCATCAATAATGATGCTCTATGATACTGAACCAAAAATAGATTGTTGATCAACTGAGGAGAAGCAACCACACTAAATGTTGGTTCCCTGCTCCCAATTACTGTAATGTAGCTAAAATATCTGTAAAAGTAAAGGCCATTTTGAAGGCCCATTTGAAATACTTCTGGAAAACCTCCAAAGTAGAAAAAGGGAGACTTCTGCACATTGACAAAAAACCCAAAGCTCGAATCTGATTTTTTTTTGTTTTGAACAGCTTTTTTTTTTTCATGAGAAAATATTTTTTGACTATGTCAGGCCTTTGAAGTCCTGAAGGATAAGAAAGTAACAGAGGAGTCATCCAATTATTGTTTTGTTAAGTCTTTCGTAATGCTGGCATACATGCAAAAGTGTGGGAGAAAATTCTCCTTGTTAAAGCGTCTCTCATCCTTTCAGATTTGAGGAGAGCCACTGTTTGTTTTCATCTGTCATTACTAGCAAAATAAAGGACAAAGTCTGGGAAAAAATAATCTCCTTCCATCTTCCATCCTCTACTGTTTTTGAAGCTGTATGTTTGATAAGTTCTAGAAACAGGAAGTTTCGAAAAGACAACTGTTTAAGTTTGAACTATAATAGTTTCCTGCTTTCATTTGAACACTGGTCAGGCTTTTCAATCTACTGCAGAAAGGCATTTGAGGATATGCCAAATGTTAAGTATTAGCATTATTTACTGTAGTATTGTCAGTGATTTTATTATTATTGTTATTTTAATAAATTAGTACACAATGGTAGTCCCTAACCCATAGAGCATCCAACAAGCAGCAATGGAAAAGCGGGTTTAGAACACTGCATTAGTGACAAAACTAGCAAGCAACCTTCAATTCTTAACGACTCTTGCACTATGAATGTCTTCTGCCACCTGGCCAGGATATCTGTGATTCTAAAAAAGACAAGCATTGAAACAACTTCAGAATAAGATAAGGATGAGAGAAGGATGTGTCATGCATCTGCTTACAAGTATTTTATCTTTACAGGGCCCAAAAGCAAGCACAGAGTACCAAGGTGTGAGCAGTCTCAGGGAAACCACATATTTAATTTTAGGTGTGTACTTGCACCAAGATAAATCAAAGCTCCTGGGGGCTTGTCTCTGTAGCTCTTATTTTTACCATGGGGACTTGCTGAGTTGCTCAGACATTCATGTTTCTCCTGTTGGCAGACAGCTTCTTAATACATGAGATCTTTCTAAGATTGACACAGAGAAGGTCATAGGCTTTTCCTTATCTGCATGATTAATGCTCTTGAAGGCTTCAGAAATATGTAACAAAAGATAATAATTATCAAGATTTAGGTGTATGTCTAGTGAATTCACTGCTACCTTTAGGACACAATTTGCCATATCTCTAATGGAGTAAGACAGTCTTGTAAACAAAAGAAACCGTAGTGAATATAACAGGAAAAGAATTAAGGTTTTGTCCTAATTGCCACAAAAAATATCTCCCTCTCCCCCCCAGTGCAGGACTGCTTATCAATACTATGCTTGAATCCTACCTATTAAATAGAGGAAAATATAATAATTTTGCAAAACCCATTTCTAAAAGAGGGGGATGGTAAATCTGAGAATTCACTAATAACATCATTAAAATCAGAGTCCAGTTCCCAGGCTCTGGCCTGCAGTCCCACAGGGCAAGGACAACACTGCGCTCAGTGTCATCCTGAGTTGATGAAGACTCCACAGCCAGAGGAATCTGTCCCTGGGAAGCCCTTCTCCATTTCTTTCGTCTGAAAGCCTTAGCCAGGAATCTGAGGTCTCTTCATTGTTGTAACATCCAGAGCAGACCTACCCTTCAATTCAGGGTTTCAAACAAAAAAAAAATGCAATCAGTGCTCTAATTAGCAGCTCTGCTGACTTCTTCTGGACTGCAAAGTATTGAGGAGTCACAGACAACCTTTGATTTAAATTCAAGAGGGTTACAGCCTGGCCTTCCTTTGAGAAACAGTCATTTCTGCACTCCAGTACTCATTAGGAAGGAAGCTTTTAGCGCCATACATACGCTTTATTAAAAGGCTGAACTTCTTAATGAATGAGAAGTTACAGCTAGATGTTCACTTCTACCCCTTCTTTCTCTGTGCCCACTGGAGATTGGGGATGGGGCAGCAATGCCTCTGCTGCACCATTTCCCCTGTTCATTGTGAACAAGTTTTAGGCAGAAAAAAGCTGATGCTGAGATGAAGGTTACTTTGCTGGTTATATATGGGCTTGGGTTTTTTTTTTACTCAACTCCTCTGTTACGAAAGCTTTTCAAAAATCCACAATAGGCCCAATTTAGCCCGACCTTACACTGAGTGCCTTGCAGCATCTGTGAGAGCAATTAAGAAGCACTATTCCCAAAGCTGTCTTCTCCTCAATTATGTTGGCAAACAAAGAGGCGGGACTGTGTAAGACCCTCTCTATTAAACAAACCAGGCCTACTTATTTTCACTTTGATCAGGGGAGTGAAGTCAGCAGGGAACAAGGAAGGCAAAGCAGCATGTTCTCTCTTGGACTTCTGACATTTACAAACAAAAACAGAGAAAGAAAATTTGAAGAAAGCAACTTGAAACTTAACCAGTCCTTTCCATAGAGTACCAGGTACACCAAGAATCACATAGGACAGCAGGGCCTCAGGTTCCTGGGACTAGAAACCGGGTAGCAATTACTGTTAGTATAACAAAAATCAAAGAGAAATTTTTATGGGGAATTTATCTTTTGAAATCCTGCTCTGAACAGGATGATCTATTTTTTTTATCTCTTTCTGTTTCAGATGCGGCAAGAGACACCATTAATTGTTGCATCTCTACCTCATCACTTAAGAAAGTAAATAAAATCCAAGGATTTGTGATACCTTTGCATTGCACTATTCTTTTTATTGGTATAAATGTATATTTAGCTTGCTAAATATAAAACAACAATGTGTTCCATAAGCTAAAATTATACTATTTTCTTTTTTTCAGATTTCATTAATTGCCACATTTTTTTGGGCTAGGTTTTTTTTTGTTGGGAGATTTTAGGCGAAGGCTTTTGGCTGAGCTTTTGTGATGAGATAGAATAAGCGTTGTCCCACACTGCCGACCCCCCATCACCTCTGCAGCCTCTGCTGAAAAAGCCGACTTTGTTTCTCACCTAATGAAACATTTAGCAGTGTCTGGGCAGGGAGGGTTACTATCAAACCCTCCTTACTGGTAGGGAAAGTATTTCTTAAATCAGAAACACAGCCTCTGTTAGCTCTTGTGACATCACTATAAAAACATACTTGGTCTTTGATGTAACAGCCTGGAAGACGAGAGCTGTGCTAGTTCCTCGGGGTCCCTAGGAAGCAGTCTCAGGAGTTACAGCAGCTCCAGCGAAGCTCCACTATATGGAAAACCTGCACGTATCAGTTGGCCAACTTCTCAGAAACATATCCAGGATGAATGAACAGGTGGCTTTGATCAGGAGATTTCTATCATTATTATTATTATTTTAATTAGATCTCTTTAACAATTTTAAAAAACATTTTTAAACATGCAAAAGCTGTGGATGCACAGCAATAGAAACAGAAGCCACTTCCTTATCTGCAGAGCTATGTCTTGGTGCAGGAAGAGGTAGTGATGGCAGGGGAGACAGAAAACTGAGATTATAGCTCTTTATATAAAAACTTGCTCGACCATTACTTCATTTTAATCTCCTACTTATTACTGTTTGCATCTACTTATAAATTAGAACTGTAAGTTGTCTAGGCTCTTAATGGCACACTTGACTGCTGCTTTGGAAGATCATCTGTACAGTCAACAAAATAATATTAATGGGTCATTACTCCAGTAAAGCACACCATGGAAAGGTAACAGCAGTAACATTAAAAGGATCATGATAATGAACTACTGGAAATTCTCTAGTGCCTGTTACCAAAACACTTTGCAAGGGAGACCAGTATCTTTTACCCCATTTTACACCTGGGGAATCTGAGAAAAGGAGCAATATCTGGATTGTCAAATGGTAACACAAGCAAATGTTTGAAGCTCAGAAAGTGAAATTGGCATTTGTCACAGGCCGTATTCTAGAGTTTTTGATTTACCATCACCTTCTGGTTTTGAGTCTGGGCCTCTGCTAGCTTAGGGGGTGGCTTCTCTGAAGGAGATAGAAAGACTGTGGTTGCCCACTGCCACCCTCATGTCACCCTGATTTGCTAGTTCATGCTTGAAGTCTTTCAGCTCTCTAGAGGTATCCTTCATCTCTAAATGAGCTCTAAATGAGCCTAAAGGCATGCTGTATATGCTGATGATTTTTTACAGGGTTTGCCTGGATGGAGATATGTGGGAAAATTAAACCAAAAATCCTCTGTGAACTTGCTCAGAATCAAATCAGCCTCAAGTGGTTTAAGTTAAGCTAATGAAGGCCTGGCTGAACCTATCTGCACAAAATTTTGGTGACATTTGTATCATCCACTTTATCATATCCTTAGTTTTGGATCAACAGCATTATAGACAAATTAAAGGAGAAACACCAGGACAACAGGATATGGGTAACTATCAAGAAGCATTTTCATAGCCGTTGCTCTACAAAACCCAAATCTTTTAGTCCTGACCAGGGAATACATGACGAGTCTGCATCAGAAACTTGTGTATAATGAAATTAGAATTTTAGCAGTTCAGAAATGCACCAGAAGCCCCTCTGGGTCCTTACGCCTGAGGAAGAAGAGAAGAGAAGAGCAAGTGACTCGATGCATACACTGCATTAACACAGGAAACCTGCACTTGGACAGAGTACTGAGGGGAGAGGACATGCAGATGTGGGGAGTTGCACAGCAGTAAAAAAATTAGACTTTCAATAAAGTCACCTCTCAGATTTGTCACCACTCTCACAGTGTAAATGCAAACTTTGTGACACCTGGTTGAGTTCCTAAAACTCCAATATCACTGTGACGCAGTGTGAAAATGTCTTAACATATACTTTCGACCATCAGATCTGTGACTGCCATTAATTTGAGGAGCTACACTTGCAAACATTTGTTTGAGAAATGCTTTTTTGAGTAATTATTTTGGATCCTCAGCTTTCACTGGAAGACATCTCTGACTTTCATGTCTGGAGCAAAGCACCTAAAAACATAACTCCCTTAGGACCAAAAGTAAAAGACAAATAAATTCAGATTTCACCACTTTAAAACTTTTTTCACTTTCTCATGGATTTCAGACCAGTCTAGTCATGGTTATTCAGGACTCAGTTCTCCCTTCCTGGTGCTGGAGGATGGGGTCCAGTAGCACATTCCCAGGAGGAAAACCAACCTCCTGGGGACTTTCCTCTCCCAGAAGGAGGGACTGAGCCTGCAGCAGCTGTACTTCAAATACTTTAAAAGCTAGGTTTTTCTGATAATCTGCTCCTTTTGAACAGCAACAGCACAGTCAGTGCTGGAAGCGGACCAATGCCTTGGAGAAATACTTCAGTTTCTCCCAGCTTTTGAACCTAAGCATCAGTTTTGATCTGTCCTGTATGCATTCACTAGATCAATGTATCATCACACCAGTTCCCTCTGCTGAAACAGGGTCATCATTCTTCCCACACAGATAAATATCTCACCCAGGTTCTTATCATTTTCTATCACAAATCAACCCTAATTTTCTTTTCTCACAGAAAACCACCATTTTCCTCTGTTTGTATCCTCTGATAAAACCATTGTAAAGAAATTTTTTTTAGCTTCACTTCAGAATACACCCTTCCCTTCTAGATAGTCCTCCTCTCACCTCCCCCTTCAGTGGACACATGAAACTTAAGCTGCTTGGTCTGTATTTTCAAGGCGCATCACAACTCACATCTGCCTTACCCATAATTTTTCACTGAATTTCAAGAAATCAGTTGTCACCTTCGATCAGCCCCAGTGACAGATGGCAGCAGCCCCAAATCCTTCCCCCACCCTCCCAATACAGCAAACTAACATGAAACAGCAATGCCTCCCTTCTGTGCCAGAGACTCTGGCAGATGGCACCACCCTGTTTATTACAGGATAATCCTTTTTTAAAGGAAGATAAGGAAAAAGAAATAAATAGAAAGTTTAATGAAGTCTTTGAAATGGAATTCCTGCATCTTTCCACAAACTCAAAGTCAGTCCCTGCTATCATATGCACTGCATCATATTATCTCTCCATAAACTTACTGAGCTGTGGCTTAGAAGTAGTTGGAGTTTTGTTCGTTACCATTCCTACCAAAAAGCTGTTCCAGCTTCCCTGTTCTAATGGCTAGAAAGCTTTTGATTTCCAGTGTGAGTTTATTCATGACCCTTCGTTCTTACAATAACACTGCTCTCCAGTGCAAATAGTCCTTTTTCCTCCCTAATCCTTTTACAGACAGTAATCATAACCACACTAACCCTTCATTTTGCTATGATCAACAAGCCATACTCCTTTAGCCTTCTCTTGTGAATCAGGCTCTCCATTCTCCTGATGTCCATAATACCACCATCTGCCCACGTCTCTGTTTTAATTAATATTTTTTGAGCATAAATATTCCACAAATGGCTGTATCAAACAAAGATGTTAAGAGCTCCTTATCTACATAGCCAATAATTTTCCTGATGTAGCCTATGTCCTTTTCACAACTCATCATAACAGTGGGCATAAAAATTTGGTCCAAAAATTTTGATTCTGTAGAGCTGATGTCAGACTAAAAGGCCTATACATACTGGTCTCCCTATTTCTCTTCCTTTCTTAAATACAGATACTGTGTTTGCTATTTTTCAGTCACACAGTGCCACCCTTGAGTTGATAGATTTATTAAAAACTCTTACTACCAGATTTGCAATTTCACACATCAATTCTTCCAGAACTTTAGGACCAAAAGTTTCCACTCCACACCCCTAACTCCCCCCAGCCTGTGACATGGAAAACTTTAAGCTTTTATAACACTTATGGTGAGGCAAACCCTGCTCCCACATGCTCCTTCCCATTAGCCACTGCACTTTTAGCCCTGTGCAGACAGGTTACCTTGAGTTTCTGTGTACACACACTGAGATATGGTCCCCAACATAGTGACTGATGCCTACAGTGGAAGTATGATATTGGATTTGTGTTGAAATGTTAAGAAACACATAGGATATATAGTGCATTTCAGAAACTTAGCAGGGGTATTAAGATGAACAAGTATGTTTTAAAAACCACTTTGTAATGCTCGAGGTGGAATAAGCATCATATATTGACTGGGCCATTCAAACAAAATCTCCCCCAGGATCTGAGTGCATTTTTGCAATAAAGAGAAGAGAACAATGCTTGTGGCAACCACAGCCTCAGTAATTGCCTGGGGACCTCATGAGAAACTGAAGCCCAAAATACCACAAAAAGAAGGTGAAAACAAATATTGTAAGATGCTTGAACAGCTATTTCATTGCTACAGAAAAAAAAAATGCCATGTGCTTTCTTTAGGAACAGCATCCCAGCATTCTTGCTTTCAATGAAATCAATGGAGAGCACTAGAAAGTCCATTAGCATCACAGTCAGCTGCTGTGCTATGGATCTGCTCTCTGATGGGAGTCGTCAAATTCTCCTAGTACAGCCCTCTCGAAGTCTGTCTGACACAGAAATGGGCCCCACAGCTGAAATACTTCAAGGTCCCCCCAGACAAAGCTTAACTCAAAGCTCTGTAGCAGGTGAAATCGCTTGGCTGCAGGGCCTGAGAGGAGTGGGACGTCTGCTGCATGGCTTGGCGAAAGTTCTGACAGGCAGCTGGCGCTCAGGGGACCACAAACAGACTAAGGCAGGGCCAGTGGAGGATGAAGCATTTAAAATGCAAGTGATGTGAGCATGTGGGGTACCAAGAGAATTGATTCAGCTTCTTCTTCCTATTTTACCCTGGGCAAATCACTCCTTAAGCTAACACCCAGCCAGTCTAGGTGAAAAGCGCAGATTACATCTTCTCCCTGCCTCTCCCTTGAAGTATAAATACCTGGAGCTGGAATCACAGGGGCCAAAAAAGTCCAAGCATTAGGCAGAAGGAGCAAGCTGGATAGCCCAGGACCGGGGCTGGCATGCTGCTGCTAAGCAACATGCAGGCACAACCCACAGCCCTGCATTGGAAAACCAATCAAGGCAGCATCTTGTTCCCCTTACATTAAATGTCAGTTTACAAATGGAAGTGACAGATCACAAACCATTCCCCTCTGTAGCAACGTGGTCTTGTCCTGAACCCATCTCCCTGCATCCAGCTTGTGTAAGCTGATTCTGTGTGCCCTGAAAGCACACCTCTGCTAAATCACTCCCCAAGTCTCCAAAGTACAATTTTGTTTTATAGTTGCTGTCAAACCAAAACGTTTCATGTTAATTTCTTACAACCTTCTCCACTGTCTGCTTCGCTCCTATTTGATATTTATTCCCCTGTCAAACATGCATTTATTTGTTGACATTTTTATTAAATTAGACTGCAATAAATCTGTCTGCATTTATGTTTATATCCCTCCGTGCTTGAGTACGCAAAGGACCGTGAAGTAAGCTGCATACATTAAATACATGGCCAAATGCTCATAAGCATTTCACAGAGGGTAAATAAAGTCAAAGTACTGGTAATCAAAAATGATAATGACCCAACCTGTCTGGGCTGGAAGGGAACCACTGGAAGCAATGTTTTTTTGAAGTGGGAAATCTTCTCTCTCCTGAGCAGAAGGAAAGATTCTACGAAAAGCCCGACTTCCAGACTGTGAAAATTCATATATTTTATTTCCTTCTTGGCAGGATAGAGAATTTCTTGAACCCCAGCGTCAGCAGATTTTTTTCAGAATAAAAAATATGTTTTAAATGGTTGCATGTTACAAACATTGCCGTATGATACAATATTAATGAAATTCCAGTGTGCAGCTAGTGGTCAAATGCTACCCAGCTCTTAACAGAGAATTTAAAAGTATCCTTAGCTCACCAAGCACTGGGTAAATACAATTGTGCACAGCAAAAGTGAGGCATAGAGGGGTGTATTTTGCCTGCTGTCACCCATCAAGCTGTCACCAGTGAGGAATAAAGATCAGACCAGCTAAATGCTGCCTGGAAAAACCTGAGGGACCAGATCAGCTCTCTCACATTTGTGTCATTTGAAGCTTCTTCCTGAAACTTCTATGCAAAAAAATATTTTTGTGTAGTATCTTTTTATCACAGCTGCATTAGGGAGTAGAGTAAGTTAAAAATTCACAACAGCAAGGTCACTCAAGGTTGAGGCTTTTCCTTAGCTCTCTCCTGCTGTCCCTTGTTGTATCGGTCACGCCTGATATTATGCAGCACACGTGCCCTGCAATTCACAGGCATAACGGTGGCATGCTAAAGAGGGTCCTCATGCCTTGTTTCTCCCTCCATGCCATTGATAAAAGGAATGCAGAGAAATTCAGAGCAGCTTCTCCAACTTCAGAGGACTCTGAAAACAGGAAATTTTTGCTAAATTACAATGTCTTGAAATTGGCAATAGCACACTGATTATGTCTCATTGTGACTGTGATGTCCTTGGTGATGGAGCTGGGAGACCACAAAGTGAATATAATGCTCCTATATGTGACTCTAATGACTGATGATGCTCTGCTGTGGGTAGCAATTTTGAAATAACTGAGAATGACGACAAAGAGTATTGTCTTTGTCTTTTTGCTTCAGAAGAAATTTATGTGTAACGAAGGAGTATAACACAGCATTGCCAGCTACACAAGCTGCTAATAGGGAAATTTGCAGCCCCAGGAAGCAGTTTGTGCTAATCCACCCTACATACAGTCCTGCAGGGTAGGCTGAGTACACAAGACAGGGAAAGGTGGGTGCTTGCTTCTGGGTGGGATGAAATCTCAGGACACAGGGAGAGCCAATAATTGCTGCAGACCACACAATCAAAGTAATAAATTAAATGCAGTATTTTTTAAATTGGGCGCCAGATGCTTTCCTCCCTCTGTTTGCTTCCTGTCATTCTGATAGCTCAAAGGAACCATCACACTGAATAAAAGAAGTTCTGATCCCACAGATGGACAAATTGAGGGCTTTGATGACATGCAGTGAATAGAGTTATCTTGTCTTCAAAACCTGACCTAGTGTCACTGTTTGCCAACCCTTTGTGCCATGGAGAAGTGCCAATGCGCTCAGGAGTATCTTGTGTTTTGTCACCCTAGTCAGGATCAGCATATGCACAAGGGGACACACAGAGTATCCCACATTAGACAGAGATGATGGACTTTCACCCCTTCCTTAACTGCCATCTGACAGAGCATGAAGGACTTTGGTACAGACAAATGCCACTGTCAGTCGAATTGAAAACACCATGTGTCAGCAACCATCACGTGGATGGGAGAGGTGAATAACTTGCAGAGGAAAATGCAGAGGGAGGTTGGACGCAGATCCCCCTGCTGACATCTTCCATGGGAAGCTCCACATCTCCTCTGAGCCTCACCCTTCTATGTCCAATTCCAGCCCACCATGAGGAGACCTGCAGAGCTGTGCCCTCACTAGCGAGAGCAGTCTGCAGATCCAGCCTGGCTATGGGACCACCAAGTGCTGGAGGAGGTGGCACTGAGAACACTGACCATTACACGTGAGCTGGCTATTTTTTTACACGCTGTCTGAACAAGCTAATTTAAACTTGTGCAGGTCAGTCTCCAGAGATCAAAGACTGACATAAGAGGGGCAAAGAAATCTATTCTGATCTGCCAGAACAGTAGGTCCTGAGAAGTCCAAGTGCTGTGCTGGCAGACCATTACTGTTTGCCTTTGAGGGACAAGATAATCAGAGAAGAGGAAATCGGTTAAATTCAAGATAACACAGCTAATTTGGATAAGTGCCACCATGAAGCCTTTGCTTTAATGGTCATTCAGGCTCCTGAAGATAATGGAATGATGAAATTTTGTTTTAATCCATCCTAAAGGATTTTAAAGTCAAGATAGTGTTCTGAAAATGAGCTCCTCACTCAAACCCCCATGTAGACTTGATTACCATGGTAGCCTTTCTGTTCTAGCAGCTACTGTTTATTAATCTTCTTTTCTGCCATTGTTGCAGGAACCAATGGAGAATAGAAATGTAATGACAGGCCTTGAGTAAATCCTTGTGAAAATCTTTTCCCTATGAAGACAGCAAGTCAGTGCCCACAGCATCTAATCTCCTCCTGCTCATGAACTCACAGAGAAAATGATGCAGAGAAGTTGATGTTTTCCTGACACCTCAGGAACAAATTTAGGTGGCTACAGAAATCCTGTTCCACCCAACAACAAGCTAGAGGGTCTTTTTGAAACAGAAAAGACTGATCACACCTAAAGGCTGTTCCAACAAGCTATTTAGAAGGCAAACAAGTGGTTTTCTGTGCACCAGAAACCTGCCTTTTTGCTCCTGCCTTACATCATTCCTTCTAAATGGAAACAGTTTTAAAGCTCAGTTCGTGTGCCCTTAACACATTTCATAGTACTGCAGCTTTCTAGGCAAAATTCATTCCTCACGTGGATGAAGGCCATGCTGAAGACCTGTTTCCACCTCAGTTCAGAGGGCTGGGCTTTTCACAACTTTAAATGGTGATGACAGCTCTGGTGGTAAAGCTCTGAGGAATATAGAGGAGGCAATTTAAAAAGTTAGTGCTCCCAGCAATCCACTCTCCCCAGAACAATTAGAGGCAAACATGGGCTTGCATTTCAATGGCTTCAGTGTAGAGGTTGGCATATTAATGTGAGCCCATCTTCAGATGAAGCACTGAACTTTGCACTGGAGTGTCTGTGTGGCTCTATCTCCTGGGCAGTAGCCGAGGGGACAGATCTTTGCTAGTCCCATCACTTGAGCCCATCTCTCCATGCCCTCAGCCTCCTGCTACCCCATCAGCACACAGAGTATTTGCGTTCATAGTGTTTGCTATTCCTGCAGGATTTCTTGGCCAGGCTATTTTGAGAGAGAGGTTTGGTGGTGGTACAAATAGTGAGCAGGGCAGTCATAACTCTGGGGGCTCCAGGTGCCTCCCAGCCAGCAACTGCAACCTCCCATCTGCAGAAAAGGAGCCAGGGCCCACAGCAGCATGTGGCTGGTGGGAGTGTGTGTGTGTGTCCATGCAAATCATCACACGGGAAATCTAGTCGTGGGGATGATTTTTTTTGCATGGAAATTTGCATCTAGCGAAGTGAATGGCTGCCCCGGGTTCTTCCTCAGGCCTGTTTTTGAGTTTCAAATGAGTGGGTTTTGCATTCTTTCCTGCAGCTGAACATTGCTTTTCCTCAGAAGCACAAGGGAACAATTAGAGCAACAAGAAAATGGTAAAAATAACACAAACTCAGCATATTTCTCATGACACTGACAGCCAGAATGCTGTTTAGGATGGCAGAGAACAAAAATACTAACACGTTTAATAACCAAACAGGTGAGCATGATCTCTATCTTTAAACCAGTAACAACCACACTCTTCTTGCTACAAATATTTCAGAAAGCCAGAATACCTCCATGGCCCTATGAAGACACTTAACAGTGTTCAGCAATTTGGCACTTGGGATGACAATCACTGTATTTTTTTAAACTGTTTCATTTGTGGGTGCACTGTGGTGCAAATACATTCAAATACTGCTAGGTTAAAATGTGTTTTCCCAGTGGTAATTAGTACAAGAAAATCAGACTAAACATATTAGTTTGAGTTGGCTTTTTCTATTCCTGTAATTTTACACTTCACAGTCACAATAATTGTAGTCCTTATGAACAATTATGCAAAATTATGTAAAATGCAATACGATCAAGGTATTAGACTATTATTATCACAGCTGCAAATGCATGAATCGTTACTATAGAGTACCTAAAAAACCCAGAATTTTCTGTGAGTTTAAGTTTAGTGGACTTTTTTTGTCTTCTAGATGTTCATGACAATTAAATCATACCTTGATATTTATAAAAGGAAAAAATCCAGCATAGTTATTATGTGTCCTCATTAGGAATCAAAAGAATGATTTTCATGAGTTCTGTTTGGTTTGCCACTTAATTGATTTGCTTCATACTTAGCTGTCTTTTCAGTCTTTTCTGAAGCAGGCATCCAGGCAGGGCTGGAATAGATGTGTGGGGTGTCTTTGGGGATTGGCCTGGTGATGAAAAAAGATTTGGCAGACTGGAAGATGGCTTGAGTTGATGTTTACTGAGTTACTTGTTGAATGCATTACAGTTACAGATAGCTCACAAGTGACAGAAGGATCCTGAATAACTTTAGATCACAACAAAGACAGAAATCTCCCTCTCTGCTCAAGCCTGTTGCTTTTTCCTGGGGTGCAGTGATGTGTATTTTCTCTTGGGCGTAAAAAATAGATCTTTTAAAAAACCATATATTTGTGTGTATGCATATAAATCCCCGTATTTTAAAAATGAGTGTCCTTTTTTTTGAACAGGTTAACAGAGATTATATTAATTCAGAGCTACATCCCAGTCCTGCAACCTGGCCTTAAAATCAATGGGACCATAGACAGATGGAGGAGTCTCAGCATCACCAGTCAGATCCCAGGTTGTGTATCAATTTCCCTTTGTGCTGAAGAATAACAATTCCCACCAACTCTGGAGAAGTTAAACTACTATGCTGGAGGAAGGAAAACCATAGCCTGATTTTCTTTTCTGTTTCCCATGGTTATGTACGGTGATTTGAATGTAAGACAAAACTCAGGAGATTGCTCATAAAATTCTCGTATAATCCACTCTCTCCTAAATCTCACAAGAACCATGAAGGTCATATTACAGTGTTACAGAAAATAATAAAGCCTTGAAATCAGGGGGAAAAGGCATAGAGAAAAATGTGGTTGAGCCGGGTTCTACGGAAATTACATACCTTTGGCTTTTTTCCTTGAAAAGAAGGGAAAATTCAACAGATATAAAGCACTAATAAATACGTGAAGAAGAGACTAGTGTACTGAAAATTGAATAACCACTATGAATTGGTCAAAAGAATAAGACAATTATTTATATACAAGTATAAAATAGAGAAATTCTTGCCTTGGATGGTAAAACTAGTGGGCTGAATTTGTCTTTCACGCCATAGCTCCTATAGCCCTTCCTCCTTCTTCCTTGTGATCCTACCTGCAGTAAAATGTACTGGCACCACTCATTGCCATCCAACACCTATGTCACAAAAGTGCACAATTCATTTCAGAAGAAACTGGACCAAGGAATACAAGAGATGAAATGGCAAAGAGGGAAATGAGACAATCATTCATCAAGGAGAGGACACCGCAATATTCCTCTTCTCTAGGTCAAAATGCAACAGAGAATCCCTAGAGGTTGTTATGGGGAGCTGGGTTTTTTAAGGAAATTGCAGGGAAAAACTAATGCCTCCTCTTCCCATTCACAGAATCAGATGCTGACGCTGAGTCTTTCAGTGACATAGGCATTGACAGCAGGACCCAAATAATTCTTTAATCTAAAGGGACAGCACTCAATATTTACTTCTGGAGCAGAAAGCCATCTCCTGTTTTAGGTAATTGCCTATGGAGAGCAGTGATAGGGCTGATTCATATCTGGACCCTGGCTGCAGATGACCAAATTTGCAGTAATTATCTAACTGGTGGAGCCAATCCTGTTAAACTTTAGATCAGCATTAATAAATGCAGGAGAATGCTATCTACCTAATTGTCTGGAGAAAAACTATGTCCCCCATTTGCAAGAATGAGACAATATTAATCGTCACTCAATAGCACAAAATGGTTGTTCAAGAAATTTGTTGTGCTTTATTTTTTCCTTGAAAAGGAGAAGAAAAATAAAATAAAGAAATGTGTGCAGTGGAGAGAAGTGAATATAACTAGAAGTGAAATGCTAATGTTATTTCATTAAATGATTGTGGAGAATAGATAAAAGATCGACATTCTCAAAGAATAATTTCTTTAAATACCTTGAGCCCAAGATTCCCCTCTAGGCAACTTTTCATCTTTCTTCATTAAAAAAAATAGCATTAAATTTTATTAAAGAGTCCCAATTAAGCTGGTAACTTGCTTCAAAGAGCATCCAGGCTTAGGGGGATATGTTAAATGTGAACAACGATGGGAAGATTCACCCATAAAACTGATTTTAAAACCAGCATCTTTCTAACTTGTACAGTTTGGCTTGCACACCCTTAAGGCATTTTCCCAAACCTAACTGATGCTTATTTTGGGAAGCAGCACTTAAATGCTTGGATTTGAGGTCAAGTAGATGGCAGAGTTAGCTGTTACAAATGCAAACTTTTCTTGATAGCTTTGGAAGATGGCAAAGGACAATTTTATTTTTAGAAAATAAGCATTTACATCCCAAATTGATCTGATTTCAGGGTGGCATCAGACACACTTGAAGCAAACCCTGTGAATTTAGCTTTAAAGCCATCTAGCCTGACCAGCTGCATACCTTGCCCTCTTGTTTTAGTGTAATTGGCAATAAATACATCAACTGAAAAATACACACTCAGTCTTGAATGGAGAAAGGTCAGAGTAAGAAAGATGTCAGTCCCACCTGCCTTAATTCACATAGTCAACACTAATAGGACAGCAGACACATCATCTTGTTTTCAACATAATAGAGTATGAAGTTAGAAAAAATAAAAAGACAGATGTTACCAATGGCCCTTGTAGCTTAGTGCATGGGAAAGGGGCTGTGTGGGTGCAGAGTGCTTGTGAGCCCTTGGGAGAGGTGAGAAGCTATCCGGTGACAGGGTCAAGGCTGCAGTACATCCAATGCTGACATGGGTTGAAAGCTGCCTTCAGATCCTAAATGGCAGAAACTGACTTCATGGCTGGGCCAAATACTCTTTTGCTGATGTCTGCTTGTGGGTAAAGGATGACTGACACTGCTTTCAACACTTTGTTCTGAGAGGGAAGAGCAAGATATAAACTCTAGTCTGAACTCTATGGAAGAGCTGAGAGAAAAAACAGAAGGGGAAGAATTCTAAGAAAGCCAGTTGTTATGAATCTTGTACAGTAACAACAGATAAATAGGACAGGGAGAAAAAACTGCAGCCCTCCCAGGTCCCCACTGATCCCAGGGGAAAAAGAGAATGGGAACAGAAGTGAAGGACAGGTCTTACACTTGAGAAAACCAACTTAAATTGATGACTTCTGCTACCCTGTGGAAAATCACACTCTGCTGTTCCTGCTGAAGATCTTCTACCTGAGCGATGCTGCACAAGGAGACTATTTATGCAGCCATACAAATGTCACATTCATGTTTAGACATTGATATAGTCTTTTGCTTTACATTCACATCCTGCATTTCTTTCACTTCTAATCGAATGCTAATTTCACATTCATTCTTCATAGCCAGGTTTAGACAAGGCACCCAGTGGTGCATACTTAGGGGTGGTTATTATTATTATTATTTATTTTTTATCAGAGTATGCCATTCCCAGGTAAAGGATGTGCTGTCTGCAATGTAATTATGTATGCTGGGTAATGCTTTCATTGACTGGGAGGCACATAAGTCAATTGTATATTGTATTGTGTATTATTTTATATTTATTATTTGCTGTCAAAATGTTTTTGAAAACCAGTGCTTATGAGCTGTGTGCACTTTACTATAAATATGGGAGCTCTTGGAGAAGGTACAGGGATCAGGATAAATTTAATTTGACAGTTCTGTCAGAGGTAACCTCCACTTCATTCCAATCCACCACTTGCAACAAACAAGGCAAACTGGTGTTGAATGCAGAGGAAAAGAGCTGGAGAGACTCAGTATTAAATACTACAGTGGAAAGATATAGGAAGGCTTGTTTCATAAGGTTAGTAAGGTACACAGCAGCAAGAATACATTTTCCTAAGAAAATTATTAACAGCACCTTTGAGATAATGCCATCACTTTTTAGTCTCTTTTTTTTTTTTTTTTTCCTGTTTAATACCTCTTACAGGAGTCTGATTTTAAATGATACCTTTCTCCCTCTTCCAATGGTACAGCACATCTCACAAGAGAAAAATCAATTCCAAGTGGGAATCATGTATATTGCAACATTTATACAGAATAATTCTCCCCTCCTCTCTATTGTACACATCACCATCAGTAATAAAGTAACGGAGCCAATTTGCTGTGGGTGCAATGTGGCAGCAGCTCTACTTATTCTGCCCCAAGGCTGGTTGAACAATTTTACCTCGTCACAGGCAACAGAAGGCTGCTGGAAAGTTTTTATCAGTCCAGTACATACAGGGTGCTTCGAAGTGGAAGGAGAGCAGAACAAGGTTCCCTGGAAGTGGTCAAAAATGTTTTACTACTGCAATTATGATTGATGTCATGGCTTTTCACACTATGTTACTTCTTTTCCCTGTGGTGTGCCTTCTCACTCCCCTTCCTGAGAGCTGGCGCTGCTATCTGAGTGACTCTGGGCTGTGCCAGAGTCTCTGTGCTGAGCCTGATAGATCTGAGCTGATTGGTAACCACGAAGGACTTGCTTCTTCAGCTTCACTTCCTTGCCCTTTCATGCCTATACATGCACATTTTTTGAATGGAAGTAAAATCAGAATAGATATTTAAAAGTCAAGTGCCGTGAGCACACACACCCTTGATTGAGAAGCAGAGAGACCTTATTTGATCATGACCAAAAAGCCCAGGAACACCCTTTCATCTTCTCTTTCTTCTGCAAAATTGTTCATGCGCGGCTCACCTATCCTGGTTCAGTGCACAGAGAGAGACAGGGACCAGAACATACCCTGTGTGATAGCATAGCTTCTGGCAGGGGTTGGCTAGAGGAAAAAGCAATTATATTTTATGTTCTACCTTCCCCTCTGTATTTGTTTCATTACCCTATAAACCTTCACAGGGAATAATCAAAAGAAGTTCACTGGCTGCATAGTGAGTATGCTGAGGTCAAGCCTGTGTGAACTTGCAACTTTCCCTTAACTATCCTATCAAGACAACACATTGACCTGTTCTCCAAGTTGATTAGATAAGTCTTGAGCACAACTGTTAATCACCCTCCTTATTCCAGCTTATCTTTTACCAAAGATAGAGTAGAGTTGCTTGGTTGTTTATCATAGTGTTGACATGATATTATCTGCCTTGAAACTTCAAACTCCCCCAGACCAGAGGTGTGAAAATTAATAGGCATCAGAACCACATTTTTATAGATGAAGTAGGATTTTGCCAAAAAGAAGAGACTTTCTAAGCAGAAAAAGAAGAAAAAAGCCCCCACAACACTACTGTGCTTAATTTGCACAGATCTCTTGCCAGCACTTCCTTGCTATATCCCCCATTTTAAGTTTTTATCAAATGATCAGGACTCAATTCCTAGAGTCATGAATAATTGAAAATTATCTCCATTTCTCCTTTCTAGGTACCCCCCTGTATTAAACCCAAGATGACTCCCAGAAATCCTTCAAAGCTTTTCTCTGTAAAAGAAAGGTAAAGGGAATTTAAGAATTAAAAATCAGCCACTGTTTCCAATCACAATAATAGAAATCCTTTTTAATGCTCCCAGGAGATTTAACAACGAGAAAAAAATCACTTTTGTGAAGGACATGGTGACAGAAGGAACTGAAAATTATGTGGACCTTCAGTGCTAGGGAATGAAACATAATAAAGAAATAGGTATGTGGTTTTTTATGGTAGAATGTGGTTTATATTTATCAGTTTCTGGCTTTTTGTTGGCCTTGAAGGATGAACCCATCATTAACCTCAGGCAGTATCTTTTAATTCACCTGAGGTCCAGACGTGGCTCCTGAATGCTTTCATGATGATCCTTAGCAAGACCTGTTCTCAAAAGCAAAGCCATGATAAGAAGTGGTGTTTCTGCCTGAAGGCCACTTGGGAGATGGATGGGAAGGCAAAGCAGGTGGCAGAGTGTCAGTAATGCTCTGAAGCCTGAAGAAAACCTTGCAGCAAAAACATCACCTTTCATGCTAGTCCCCTCCCTTCACAACACCTTTAGTTTTCTAATGTGCATTTCCCTTACTGTAATTTTATTTTGTTATCTGCAGAGTGTTGAAAACACAGGTCCGGATGTGTATTTTTTTTTTTTACGTGATATCTATAATTGACTTCTAGAGCGCAACAGCACTCACTGAGGGAATTGATTTAAAATTGCTATAATAATACTGCAAAATTCCTTTATTAGTGCTGGAGTACATCAAGAAGAATCAGTTAGATTGCCATTTAGGATAATAAATACTTATAGGCAAGTGCAAACAGCCCACAAAAAGCAGCAATTTTACAACTGCTTTTCTCTTTCATTCTGCTTCTCCAACAGCCACTAGTCCACCATCACTATTAGATGACACCTGTAGGATCTATCTGAAGGGGTATGATTTTCATATCTATTGTGACTATGTGAAGAGCATGAGGGAGAGCAGAGATGAAACAGTAACACCAGTAAAGTGAACTGAGCTGTTAATTCCGTGTTATGTGCTAATGTTGGTCAGAAGGGACTAATTTCCCTTCTATCAGCATGTATTTGGAATCACTCCAGTAATTTGGGGAACAAGTCTGGATGCAGACCTGAATGGTCAAGCCTTAAATCCCATTCACAGGACCCAGTCCAAGAGATTCTTCCAAAGTATCTTGCCATCTTTGCACTGACTTCAAAGGGATTTGTACTGGACCCATTTTCTCACAAAGCAGGAGGTAAAAGGATTAGACACCTCACACAGTCTGTGTATTGTCAGTCCTGCTTGACTGATCTGCTGAGATCAGCCCACAGACTAAAAACAAATATTAATTCCCTGAAGACTGTATGCCACAATCACTCTATGAACCAATAAATAAACTTGACACCAGGAAAAAAGTTACTATTATAACCTTTCGTATGCTTTAACTTTTCGCTTCTAGATGAAATATTTCAAGCCTATTTTACCGACTCCTTTCCACGAGAATTAAGGCTGGGTTTAGCTGTGTTATTTCGACTGCCCTGGTTGGCCCAGACTCTTCCCAGAGCTATCACAGAGGCTGTCCAAGCCACTGTGTCTCTTTGTGCTTCCAAATTAAAATACAACATATCACACTCACCTGAATTCCATATCTCATATCAAACACCATTGAAAAAAATCACTCATTAGTAAAATTAATGCAATTATACGCACCAAATTTCAGATTCACTAGTGATTCAAACCTCTAACAAGAAGGGTTTTCAGAAATATATAAATCCCATAGGATCTATTTGCTCCTAGAACTCAGGGTTTATTCATACCCATCACATCCCTGGTAAATAAACCTATCTGTCAGGTACCTACATTGCAATGATAATCGGTGGGAGTATGCTGGTCTGTCTGAGGGGTGCTACCCTACCTCATTCACTTAAAGGAGGCTTATTGCTATAGCAACAACTGCATCCTATGATTTGCTTGCTATGAACACCCGCAGAAAATATTCTGAAACCATCCATGCAAAAAACAACTGTTACCTTGACCTGGTGCAATTAATGTGTTCAAATCTGAATTATTACTGCCACAGGTTACACATTTTGAATTCACATGACTCATATGCAAAGGGAAGTCCCACCATGCTTCAGATTAAGGAGGGGAGGCTTATTTTGAGCTCTTACTATCCTCTGTGCCCTACCTGAGCTTCCCTAGAGGAAGAAATAGGAAACAGTGACAACTTGGTGGGACAGACCACTCAGCAAAAGGAGCAGGGCTTTTCCACTCAGAGCTGGATCATGGAGCACAGCCATCCCTTCCTGACATTACTTCTGCCTTAACATTTCCTTACCTAGGGCTAAGAAGTCACAGTGACAAGATGTGACCTGTCCATTTGGAAGGGATGGGGGATTTGCTGCTCTTTTATTCAAAACTTTTTAAAAAATGTTGGCACTGTTCAAATTATCAGTAGCCTGGTCCAACCATATGAGGGGACTCTGAGCAGAGTTGGTTCTCTTAAGCATTGCATTCCTCTGTTTTACTATCTGTGTTATAATATAGAAGGCATACAAACTGAAAAGCAGCCTGGAGCCAAATATTAAGATATACCATATAAGTGGCTGTCGAAGGATCTTAAGAAGAAAAACAAAAAGATATAACTCCTTCTGCCTCTTCCCCCTCTCCCATATGGTGTCTGAGTGCAAGAAATGAGAAAATAAACCATGGAAGAAGACAGGGGGCAGGACTGGACATCTAGTTTGGGATGGTATATTCCTTTCCTCCCCTCCCAGGAGAGAGGGAACAGACACCTTACAATACAGAGTAACAAAATTTCAGTTCGTTTTTAAGCTCACCTGTAAGTTAAGAAAGGAGGGAAGGTAGGGTAGCTTGTTGGGGAGCAAAGTTGAGAAGAAAGATCTTTCCTACACAAGATATTTTACCTATTTATAAATTTATCTTGATTTTAGAGATCTCACTTTTTAAGTACTTCATGTCTCCTCATATCTAGTGACAACTGAGTTGAATGAACCAACAAACATTTATTCTGCTCCTAAAAGAGTGATTATAATGAAATTCAAGGAGCAAAAGAGACCAGCATTGCCAATTCTAGCCTAAGCAGAAAAATTATCTTCCTATGACTGGGAAAGCTCTTTTAAAAGCAGCATCTAATGGGGAATGTGGCAGTTTCCTCATGATTCCATGAAAACATGCCACATACAACCTCTTATGGCACATGTCTAGCATCAGAGCACCCAAATAATAATGTCCCTGTCTCAGCTGAGAAATTTACTGTTTCACAGAATCACAGAACATTCATGGTTGGAAAGGACCTCCTAGATCACTGAGTCCAGCCATACCCATAACAAAAGAACACCTAAATACCCTGATCAAAACACGACTTCAGAAAACACAAAATAACCCCCTACACACCTGCCACTAGAGCATGTCCTGAAGCACCAGGTCTACCCATTTCTTAAATACCTCCAGAGATTGTGACTCAACCACCTCCCTGGGAAGGCTGTTCCAGTGCCTCACCACTCTTTCTGTAAAGAATTTCTTCCTAATATCCGATCTAAACCTCCCCTGCTGCAACTTCAGACTGTTTTCTCTGGTTCTGTCAGTAGTTACTAAGGAGAAGAGGCCAACATCCACCTCTCTACAACCTCCTTTCAGGTAGTTGTAGAGGGCAATGAGGTCCTCCCTCAGCCTTCTCTTCTCCAAACTAAACATACCCAGCTACCTCAGCCTCTCCTCATACAACTTGTTCTCTAAACCCCTCACGAGTTTGGTAGCTCTCCTCTGGACGTGTTCCAGCATCTCAATGTCTTTCCTATAATTTCCCAATTGGAATTTTTGTATTTCAGAGAATTTACACTTGAGGCCACTACTAAGAGTAAGGATAAAAGCAATGGTACTGTCTCTACAGAGGGATTCAAAACCAAACTGTATAAACTGCTTCCGAATAAAGAACTGTCTTTACCCTCCCACTAAAAGGCTTTTTACTAACCGAGCATCTTTCAAACTCTGTTTAGAAACAGAATTGTAATTTCAGCACAGAAACTAAAAATGTCTTACAGACTTGTTCCCTTCCACAGAAGTAAATATTTAGCACGAGAAGCAACTTCATGTACTAAAGTCTGAAAGTTGTCAACTGCTGCAAGAAATTCCTCCTTGCAACCACTGCTATTTAAAACAGCGCGGCACCAATTTGTGATATGAATGATCTATTGCAGTGAATCTGATTCAGTGCCTCATAAAGGCAAATGCATCACTCTGACCCATCTGTTCCACGGACATAATCTTAATTGCAAACATAGGGTCACATCCCAATAAATCAACATTGCTGCAGTGAAGGTGTCTACATCTATGCCAGCTGAACATTTACCCGGTACTGCCTACAGTCATTGCTCAACAGAATTTAGGGACATATAGAACAAGGAGATTGCTATCAACCCCTTCTTCCTTTTAGTGAATTGTTGTATTTATTGAACCTAAAGGTCTGCATGGGCAAAATCCAGGTCTTATTTCTATAGAAAACAAAATTTCCATGGAACAGAACTTCACCCACATACATATGGCATAAGACATAAGAAATGTTTGGGGTGAATGATGGGCCACAAAAATGCAAAGGAGAAAGAAGAAATGCCATAGGAGCTGTCCCAGGCTTGCAGAGCCAAATGTGCAGAATCTGAGCATCTTTAGTCTCAAAAATAAAGGTGAATTATTAGAAAGGATAGAAAGGAGAAAGCATCTCCATGTTTTCGTTTTCCCCAAATGGCACAGACACAGATGATCTCATTAGCTCATCTGTGTAATTTACACTTCTAATATGGCTGGGGAATAAAACAAATATTCAGAAATAAGCAACAGGATGGGGATAGAAGAGGGGGAAACCTCACAGACCTCTCTCATCTAAGTTCCTTCTTTCTTTGCCAAATGTTATATTCCCTTCCTGGGAACCCCTCCAAGTTTGCGTCTCCAGATGCCACATTGCAGCAGGCTGCCTGGAATGACTCCTACCCGCCTCCATATCACTCACACTAAACAGGCAGGGCAAACACAGGGTGGAGAGAGTGTTTTATCCTTATTTATTTCCAGATAGAAAATTGAGCCACAGAAATAGGCAACAAAGAAAAAAAAAAAAAAAGGAAATAAAAAAGAAAAAAAAGGTAACTTTAAGTATCATGAAAACAGACTCATCTTTGGGAAGAAAGGAAATTACATGTCAAAGGTTGAAATTTGGAAGCACACCTGATCTGTGCTCTCTGCTGTTAACCTAGGGTTCTGGTAAAGTGGCATACAATCAAAAGGGAAGATCAGTGTGGGCCTAAGGGAAACCCTCATTAAGAGCAAAGGTAAACACAATGATCAAAAGCATGTGCAACGGAAATCCAATGGGATTCATGCTTAACTGACTATTTGGGTATCTGAGCTATCTGTTAGCACTGATTCAAGCCAGGATTGTGTAACTGTAGGCTCCTATTAGGCCACTTAAATACATAAATTTAGGTGAAGGAATTTTCTACTGGAAGTACCTGCCAGTCTATGGAGGAAGCTTAGGCAGAGATCTAAGAGCTGGTGCCTAATGTACGTGTGGGTGAAGTTAAATGAGGTGAACCTCTCTCCTCCCCAGGGACAAGAGCTGAACCATCAGTATGTCACTCTCCACCTTTCACTTTTCCTAGTCTATGGAGGACACCTAGAGCGACACTTGCTCAGTTTGGGGCCTGAACTTAGGTAGGCTGGAACTGAGCCTGGGAGCTGGTTGCTTCCTGTAAGCAAAGTAATGGGATCCACTGTTACCAAGGAAACATGTTGATCTTTAGTATTTCTGACACTAAAAATGCACCTGATTTAAATACAGATAAAGCTAGCTGAAGAAGTAAATGCAACCAGAGCCAATTAGAGAAGTGAACTGGTGTAACACAGCCTCCTTTCATTCTCTTTCTACGTATCTCCAAAGACCACTGCCATCCTATCTATGTCTCTCTATCTAATTTTCATTTTAAAATGTGCTTTAATGACTACAAGTAGGTCTTTAGTCCAGAAATAGAAGTCTCAAAACACAGAAGGCATTATGTTCCCATCCATCTCACAGGGCAGGCTGGAGCAGAGTCCAGACCCAAATTACTAGAGTATTAGAAAAGACCCCTGTGCAGTACTTCATTCTAGCCCCCTTTTGGATGATATTTTATGACACCTGGTTGGGCTTCAGTCTGCTTCAGAAACACTCCTATGCCTGATTCTCTCCATCCCTATTTTTGTCTCCTGTCTCCTTCCCTTGCACAAAGAATAGCTGGTAAAAATTTATTGTGGGTGGGATTTCGTGGCAGGCATCCCATTAAATTTAATGGGAACTGAGCATCTAAATCCCTTAGGCAGATTGAAAATTTCAGCCTCTATTACTAATGCTCTGCTCATTATAACAAGATTTGTACATGACAGCTCATGAGCCCTGACTCCGCTGTCAGTGATGTGGTTCTTACTGTGCCACTCATGGCACCCGGTGTAGGCTGCCGTGCTCACAGATCTCATCTTGTCACAGGCTTTCACAGCTAATGTGAAACGAGGAAGCAGACGTTAATGTCATTATGTTTATGAACGTTCTTCTACGGGGGTTTCCATGAAAGAAGGATAACACCAAGTAAATTTGCCTTTGTTGTGATTACTTGAAAACCATTTATTTTTAATTGTAATCATCAGCTTCTGATGTGCAGCAGTAAGGTGGCTGTGGCCATGTTGCACAGCTGCATTATGATATCAAAAGGAAGAGATTTCCAAGGGTCATTTGTAGACTTTGCGGGGCTGTCAGTATTGCCAGATTCCACCACATTAAATTTTTCATCAGCATTCTGCTTAATTTGCTGAAATGATAATTTACCAAGAGGGCATGTCTGGAAAGAGAATGGCTTTTTAAAATTTC
This sequence comes from Ceryle rudis, assembly GCA_033439905.1. Lineage (NCBI taxonomy): Eukaryota > Metazoa > Chordata > Aves > Coraciiformes > Cerylidae > Ceryle > Ceryle rudis. Next base: position 46,429 of record JAAGNO010027825.1, read on the forward strand.
ATGCACATCCCACAGGTCTTCGTTGGTAAGGTGTTTAACCATGTTGGTGTTAATCATACCTGACAGGGTAACTATTCTCATTCTCATCAGAGATTTTCCTGTCCCTTTTCATGTCACTCCAGTCCAACTGTGTCGTGGGATAAAAGGGGATAGAAAACCTCTAGGAATCCTGGGGAAAAGCAAAGGAGCCATCCTTTAAGGGCAGTCAATCCTTTTTCCAGGTGTTGTCTTGGACTCGCTACTGCAAGAGGCTTTAGAATGAAGCAGACAGGTTTGCTCCACTGCTGCAGCAAGTCTCACTTGCAAGGTAAGGCAGGAGGAAGACTGGGAGAGGGCTGAGAAAAATATTGGCCAGACTCTTTGAAAATAGGCTTGCTAACACCACTGGTGAAAATACACCAACACTTCATCTTTCTATCATTAAAATATGTGTAGGAGAGGGCACAAGACAAAGCAAATCTGACTGGTACTGTCACACAGACTATACAAAGCTGGGTAGACAAACTAGCTGGGGATCCCAGCAAGAGAGCTGTGCTGGTATGGCTCCTTGCCAAGCTAACAACCCCACACCCCATCAGTGCTGCCTGGCTGCCTCACAGCAGTGCAGTCTCCTGCTGCTTCCTCCATGAGTATCTTTAAGAAAGATCTAAGCAAACTGTGCTGGGATTAACAGGCATCAAGGTCTGGAGCCACATGCAACCATACTGCATGAGAACGGATAACATTTAGGCATTTTGAATTGCAACTTATCCTCACCCCTGGTTGATGGCCAAATTCACCCTTCTGTTGGTGACAGAGGGACATCTCATCTCTGTAAGTCTCAGCTACATTGATCAGAAGCTGTATTTCTCACTAGATGGGCCAGGACTGTGCTGACCTCTCTGCTGCCATTCACTGGGCTTCCTGAACAGAAGTATTGGAAAAGAGTAGTAAAGAGCAACTAGATGTTGCTTCCATGCAGGAAAACTCACAGCTTTAAACAAACCTAGATTAGATTGTTTAACATGACTTAAACTTTGTGTTTTTACCAAGAGTGAGATTAAAAAACTACAGAATTCCTGCTTACATCTTTAACTAGACAGATGATTATTTTTATCTGCAGCTACCATACAACATTTATTTAGGCAAAACCATCCATGGACTTCAGATGGGAGTTTTGTCTCCAATAAGCAACAAAATGGCTCTCCAGCTACATAAATATTAGACTGTCACTAGTTAGATAAGGCTGATAAATTGGCACTTTGATGCCAGCAAGGGACAATCTCTGCCAGCACTGTTTGGTTTAAAAAGCAGGGACTAGTGTTCAACAGGAAATATATGAGCAGCAGCCTGGGCGAAAGGACCACAGAAGAGTGGTAAGGTTAAAGGTAAGGAAGATAAGTGAAGATATTAAAGTGCATTCACGTCCAAGTTCAGGTGGAATAAGATGTTCTGAGCTTGCAAAAGCGTGGAATCCTCTGCTAGCATGCTGCTGAGAGCTGAGAGCAACGTTAGAGCAGGTAAGCAAGGTCAAAGCTACATACTTCCACTGGTCCTCAGATCTATACAGTATCTTAGGACAAACCAAATTCTTTGTGTGCAAAACTCTCCCTCAGGGTTGTGTCTGGGAACACAGCAGCAGGTCATCTGAAGCAGCTTTCTGTGCAAAACCCCTTTTTGTTTTAGCATCTTGAGGGAAAGTCAAAGTCTGCTCCATGATGTATACATGGCTTCACAGATTGCATGACAAAATCCAAGTAATTAAAGAGCTGATAAAAATGGTGTTAAAAGAACCACCATCTCTTCAGGACACTTCAGATAAGCCGATCATTGCATCTTCAGAACAATGATGTCTTCTTTGAAGACAGAGATGAAAAGCAAGATGAGTCGCAGTTATATCTGATATGATATGAACAGAAATCTGTATGATGTTATTAGAGATATGAATGATACAGGAGTTGTGGTTACAGAAATTGTACTAGGAAGGCTTTAATGTTCCAGATGGAAATTAGGAAACAAATGCTACTTATTGCAGTGAGCCTCAGATACTTGACTGTGGTTACCAACACCATGCTGCATGAACTCTAAGTAAACAAGATGCTTGACACTTGGCTTTAGGGGGGGCAATAAATTCAGATAGGAACCCTACTTATAACAATTTTGTTATAAGTGTTATAAGTTATTATAAGTGTTTGTTATAACAAATAATTTTGTTATAAGGGAATCAATATGAGTTTATTTTCTCCAAATTAAAAGCAAACTTAAAAAAAAATGGAGAGTTCTTATAAAAACACCTCACTTTACACAAAAAACAAGGAAATTTTTATTCTAGTTACTTCTTATAGGCTAGGAGGTAGGGTTTTTTCCTGTGTTTTTT
>JAAGNO010027825.1:57971-137214 GCA_033439905.1 Ceryle rudis
AAAAGATTACTATTACTTAATTAGTATACAACAATATTATATACCATTAAAACTTTTACAAGTTAAAGTTAACTACAGATTATATATATTTGATGCAAACCATTGTAACTTGATAATAAAAAGATTAGTTATTGAGCTATAAAAATGTTATGTCAGGTTTTTACAGCTGATCATTAATATTGTAAAAATGTAGTTATGTTTTTATGCTTTATTGGCTGAGCAAAACATCCAGAATCTGATGGAAACCATGAACTTTCTTTAATCTCTATTAATGGGTCTTAAATTGACCCATTTAGAGAAACATCTTCTTAAAAGCTGTAAGAGACTCCTGCAGTCTACAGTCTCCTTATAAATAGGTTAGTAATAAGCAGAGACCTCAAAGTCAAAATATGCTTTCTCCATTGGGTATTTAGTTGCTACGGTTCAAAAGAAAATCAGATGACATGAGGAACAAAAGAAAGATCTTTTGTTTATTTTTTGTAATAAAATTAGAATGGCATTCAACAGTCAGAAGTAAAACACACTAAGCTCACTGGGTGGAGGTTTGCACTGTTGTTGAGGAAGGATAGGTAGGTATGACCTTTACTAAACAGCTGTATGAAATGTAAACTTACAGGAAATCCCTGGAAATTATGACTTTTTTAAGGTTGTGTGGATGTACTGACAGGCACCAACATTTGCACACAGGAGCCCTCAGGAAAGCAAATCCAAATCAACTTTTGAAATTGATCCCTTTAATGTATCAACCAGAATTGTGCCCAGTTTAAATTCTGATTAGGAATGGCTGTACTAGAATTCATCTTACTCTCTTTGGAGGTGAATTAAGTTTATTCAAAACCACTCACAAACATGAACTGGAAAACTCACATGGAACTTTACTGTATTTAAGTTAATTCACAGGTGTAACTATTTTGGCCAAAGTCGGAGCATCTCTGTGTCACCAAAGGCTCATCAGCATGTTGTGGTGCTTCCCATACTGCCCACCCTTTTGCCACTGCATGTCTAACTTGCATTTTCCTTTTCCTGGAGTATCCATAGGAAATTTATGGAGCCCGCAAGCCTATGATCTGCATTTTTCTGCACTAATAATAACAACGTGCTGAAGCAATAAAAGACCTATTGATGCCCTCATGAATTGTGAGAAAAAGGGAAGTGTGGGGGTTTTTAAGATGCATTTTAAATGAGCTCATTACACATATTGTTTTATTTCATTTTGCACTGCATGACATCAGCATTCTCTATTTGCTATTCATTGGAGGTTAAAACATCCAAATAGATTCTGCTTCCAGGCCTATGGTCCAAGTTGTGATTTGGTTAAGCAAGACTGGCCAGATTTTCTCGTGGAAAAAATCCATTCAAAATCAGGAAAATTATTCATCCCAACAGATAATTCAGATTGGAAATCATATTTTCTTTTAAAGTAATGTACTGGAGGCCTGTGCAAATCCATGCAAATTTCCACTGATTATATATAAGAATTTTAATATAAAACCAAAATAAAATCTGTATTTTTCCCAAGAAGCTTCTCATTTCCATTTGCATCAAACCACTAAAGATGTTTGGTACATAGAACCTAGTTGATGGTTATTTTCTCATGCTGTTTTTTTGCAGAGGGGTTATTTCCCTACTGTTCCCCTGAAGAAGGTGAAGACTGGAAGATGGACAGAGGCAGGATGACACAAACGACATTTTCCTCTTTATTTTATCCAGTCCAGCTTAGAAAGGGGATTCTGGAAGTCAGAGAAACACCTATTTAAGGGTGGGGAGACTGCACCAACTGTGCAGCTGGGTTGGGCAGGAGAAAGGATGGGTCAGTGATGGCACTGACATGGGCAGACTTGTTGGAAATTGTGACCTGGTGCTGGTGTTTGGTGACAGCATATCAGCAGAGCTCTCAGGGAGAAGGATGAGGGGAAGTACAGAATATAGTAACTTGAAAAGTCTGTATTAAGCAGGGATAGGAGCAGGATACTGTGGAATCAAAAGCTGAAGTCAGCAGTGTTCTACTTCGAGAAAATCCTTCCAATCTCTTAAAAGTCAGAAGATCCTTTGTCTTGATTTTGAGCTAGTTCAAGGTTTCAGACGGAGGAAATTGTGGGGACTGGATTAAGTACTGCACTCATATTTTCCTTTTAAACCATGAGCATTAGATGGTCAACATAAGAGTATTTTCTAGTCAGAGCTATCTGCAGGTTCAAAATGCTTGTAATTGGCGAGTCCAAACTATTTGTAACAAATAAGCATTTACTTTGAGCAATAACTAAAAAACCTTTATCTTGAGGAGTCCAGTAATAGAGCCAGAACCACATAGCTTTATAGATCAGGGGAAAAGAAGTTATTATACCTGAATTATCACATTAAAAGATCCTGCTGTAATCTCTACTAGAAAAACCTCACCAAATCAAAAGACAGTTAATGTATGTTCAGTACCGGGGGCCACAAACACCTACCTCTGTGTATGGCACACATAACAGGAGAAGACCAGCCTGCAATTCATGTCACAGAAGATAAAATATTCTTGCAATCACCATCCTGTCATGTCCATTCCAAACACTGAAGACAAGAGGACTGAAATCCTCTATGCTCACTGCCACCATCAGCTGGCATTTGTCACAGGGAAGACCTGAAGACAGAAGATCCAAAATGCAGTTGAGTCCCAGAAGACCACAACCATCAGGATAGGGTTACAAAGTAGGAGTGAATCTATGGTGGATGGTCAGAAGATGCACTGCTAAATACCAAGACTGGCCACACACATGTCATGAGCATCACAAACGTGAACTCACAAACCTGTTGTAATTTAAAAAAAACCCAAACAACCTTAAGTTTACACAACAAGCTTAAGCTTGTTAGGGGTGTATCATATAAATACAACTTCACAAGAGAAAAAAATGCAACATATATGACAAGTGAATTCATCATTCCACAAAACATACCCTAATGGCACTAAAAAGATAATTTTAATCTCTTCCTGATACTTACATCAGTGTGTCTGCAGAAGATCTCCACCTGAAGCCAAGGGGGTTATCGAAAATAACATGCTCAAACTAGAAACTTGAATATTTCCATTTCTCATGCAGCTACTCTGAAGAGAAAAGCTCTGATAGTTTGTATTTCATGTCCCTGCTGCCTTTTCTTTTTTCTAGCCTTCACATTTCCCGAGACAAGTATTTTTTGTCACTCTTCTTAGAATGATTTACATGTAGTAAATACGGTCATTGTGCTCTGATCTTGGCTTGGAGAAATCTTCCTGACCTGGTTAAAAAAAAAACAAAAGCAAACCCAAACTTTTAAAAGCTTACACTTTATGATTTAAGGTGAATTTGAACAGCAGGCTGGCTCCTACTCTTGGGCTTTATTGCAGTACAGACATGGCTGAAATTATCTTTAGGAATGAGATTTCTGTTCCTGAACTCCTTTTAAAAACATTACCTGTGTAGTATATCTGCTACAGTGATGAAGATGTTTTAAATCCATGTGAAGGAACAGAGCTCTTCAGGAAGCTGAGGCTGGGCTGGTTCACTTGGGGGCTAATCAAGGAAGGAAAGGGTTGGGAGCTGTGCACTCAGGGAACGCCAGAAGTTAAGTCCTAAAAACACTTTGTGTTTGCAAATTAGACGTTTACAAACAATAATGAAAATTTGTGATGTTAACTCGCCTCTCTTTGCCGAGGAGGCGGCTCAGGCGCGGGAAAGCTGTCATTTCTGATTACCGAGGAAGGGGCTGTAGAAGCTCCGGCTTCTCTGCACCTGCTCTAACCACCTCGACGAGGCTGTGGACAGTCTGATAAGAGCAAATAAAAGGATGTATCTGCCACTTTCATTCCTGGCTCTGTACTAAAGGAGCAGCACTAGTTTTCCATACTCCTCCGATGACACCGATAGGGAATACCTTCATAAATCTTTTCAAGCTCAGTCTTTGTTAACTGTTGTCCCTTTAATTCAGCATTTCTGCAGCATTTAGGTTCACCTTTTCATAGTCTGCTTTATTTTAATGCTAATTAACTTCACTGAGGTGTAATTCTCCCTCCCTCCAACTCTTTTTTGTTTATTTTCTAGGACACCAGTCTTCCCTTTCCCTTACCTTGGGTTTTTCTAAAGCACAAAATCATTTGCATGAAAGTATTTCCAGTATTTCACTGGGGGGGAGGGGGGGGAAGCTATTTGCCACTGTACCCAAGAGTGACAGTTGTTTCTTATTCTCAAAACACAGGCATGAAACACCCCTGAGTATGCATCTGCCACAGCAGAACATATGCCACTTTTAATCAAACTAACTGCTTCCCTGTTTATTAATCTAAACTCCCAAACCAATCTAGGGATGAGAAGGAAGGAAATAAAAAAAAAATGTGAGACAAAATCTTGACAACAAGTCTACTGTCTCATCTAATAAAATTGCAGTGAGCTGCACAATCAAAAGTCTCTGAAAAAACAATCACTCAGAATTCAGTGGGGAAGATGACCTCTGCCTATTGCCTCCAAAAGATAACTGGAGACACTGGATCTGTGGCTCTCTGAAGAAGGAGGTGGTTCCGTTTAGACTTTGCATCACGCTGTTATTTCTACCTCTTTGGCTCACAAAGCTGCTTTCAGTACCTGGGTTTTCACAGACAAACCCAGCACTTTTAGACACCCTGGGAGAAGCTCTACAAAGCACATGGGAGAAACCTACTGAAAACGAGACAAGTTTCTTGTTCAAATATTATGTGCAGTTCCAGAGTCTTCAACACAAGTCATGTACTTGTATTAAAGACGTGAGCTTGAGTTTGCAAAATGTCTGCAATATGTGTGGTTTCAACAAACTCCCTTATGTCCTTTCCAAGCTTCAACCAGGACCACATTCTCCAGGAGGAAGGTGGAAAATGGGACTTTACAATACCCTGAAATCGTGATTGATCTTCCCTTTCATTGTCTGTTAGGCTCCTGCAATGATTCAGGATGTTACAGGCTGAGGCATTAGCAGTTCTAAGTGTTCATTAAAAGCACTGGGCCCCATGCTGGAGCCAACATAAGGGAACAGCATGTAGCACCACATCAACACCTATTTAGTTTTACAGTCCTATCAGACCTACCCAGTACAAAGGTGCATCTCAGCCGAATGAACTAAAATGTCTCCTAGAGTTAATGCTTATCTCTCTGCTCTGAGCTCACCTTTCAGGAAAACACCATTGAGCCAATGGAGCTGGGCTGCTCCACATGCAAACACACTGTTATTCAACATGTCACTTTAGAGAGTTTGCACACAGCTGGTTGCATGCAGGCAGCTGCCAGGAAAACTTGACTGTTGAAAAAAAGGATTTGCAGTGGCTCCAGAACTGGGGGCAAAAGGAGAATAAAGTGCCCCAGACATCCCTTGCAAAGCATGGGGAGCTCTTGCAGCCCCCAGCCACAGAAGCATTGAAGCAATCAGCAGCGACATCCCTGTGTTTTGCAGTTTGTGAGTAGTAGGAGATTACAACGATTAACAAGGACGCTGGAGCTGTTCATAGGGTGAACTGACACCCTCGGACAGTGAGAAATCATCATGATTAGTAGTCAGAATGATTAAAATCTCAGAGAGTAAACTGAGATCCATGGACAGGGAGATGTAATGATTAAGTGGGTCATGTCCACCACCTCATCAGGGCGAGGCTCAGATTCATGGGCAGCAAGATGGTTATTAACATGGCGACATCAATAGTTATTAACCTGTCTGCATCAGTGTTGTTCATAGAATGAACTTCACTTCACAGGGGGAGACAGAGAGAAAACGATTAACAAAAGAACTTAGCAGTGCTCTCAGGGTGAATTAAGATGTATGGACAGAAACAGGATTAATGGAAATACATCAACATTGACCGCAATGTGACCAGACTCACAGGCAGAAGACTCAGATTAACACAGTCTTGTCATGTCAACTTGTTAGATGGCTCCTCATTAGGAGGGCTTGGGCAGTGACTGTGCCTCTAGAATTCAAGGTTAAATGTTACCCAGCTTGGTAACTGGTGAAATCAAGCCAAAAGGGGAAGCAATTATCCAGTCTAGACAGACCCTCACATCTGTACAAGTGTTCTGATGTCTGTTGGCTGGTGCCAAATACATCAATTAGTTTGCAGAGAAGCAGCATGAGAAACCATGTTGTCTATCTGGTCTCCAATGCAAGAAGAGGCTTATGGGTTTTCACAAAGGGTTAATGAACCTAAAAATTTGAGACAAGTTTCAGTAGTTTGCAAACTTCTTATATTAGGCAAGAAGTATCACATATACACCACCTTTGCATTCCTATATGGTACAGTATGGCATAAAATGTCCACTAGCTACAGAGGCAGTTGCAGGCATACAAAATTCACATTCAGTTACTGATAAAACTGATAACCTTGCAGTCTAAATCTCTCTTTTCACAGGAGAGATACAGCAACATAATTGATTACCACCTACCTGTGTTCTGCAACTTGGAGACACGGGCACAACTGGGATTTGAGGGACAAACAGGGGAAACAGTCACTGTGACTACGATACTTCCCTTTCTGGGGGAACCTTGGGGGACATTTGGAGCTGCATTTTAAATCACAGACTCACAGAATGTTAGGGGTTGGAAGTGACCTCCAAAGATCATAGAGCTGAACCCTCCTGCCAGAGCAGGATAAAACTAGAGGAGATCACACAGAAATGCATCCAGACAGGTCTTGAAAGTCTCCAGAGAAATGCATTGATAATGTCAGAAACAGCAATGTAGAGAGCAAGAGCTGCTACTAAATACCCAGAAAGATTTTCTTGGACAACATCTTTTGGCCACTGTGAACTAAGTCAAACTCTGATTTAAGTATTTCAGTCAAATATGCACCAAATTGTTTCCTAAGGTCTACCCTTAGTTAAGAATAGAGGAAAATGATCTCAGAGGTGGAAAGCTATTACATGCCTCTATTTTGAGACCAGAAGGAAAGCTAAGAAAACAAAGTCAGCAGGGGATTGAAGTGTCAGGAAAAGCTGTCTCCTGTTGGTTGGGTACAGTACAATTCTGCGTACAAACAGCTAGCTAATTATTTCTTACTGCATATCAGCTAAGGCTGACCTGATTAAAAATCATAAATCAGCCAAGGTCTTTGTTTTTATGCTGTGAGAATCCATGTCTGTGTTTGCATATTAATTAAGAGATGCTAAGTAATCAGAAATGTTTGCTAGCAAAAAAGAAAAAGATTGTAACCTGACAGAAGCAAACACAGGAGTGTAGTACACCAACTTTTCAAAATTTTTCCTCCTTTTACACCGTACCATTTGAAATTATGAGCAGTTTCCAACCACCTGTTTTCCTTCCATCAGGTTTTAAGGGAAAATGTCTCTGTCACTTGTATCCCATGACTTGTTTCCACTTGGTGGGAAAATAGCATGAAAGCTCCTGTCAGGCTAGAAAGCTGCATAACTTTATAAGCTCCAGCATATTTTTTTGGCTGTTCTTCCCCATGTGCTATGCAATATCAGATTAATGTCACTGTTCAACAAAGCTTAGAGTATTGATGTTGAAACATTAAAGCTATTTCATCAATAACCAGGTTTGGAGAGAGGTCATTTACGGTCATTAGAATAGAAGAGCATTTATTCTGGACATCAGAGAAAACCCCATGGGTCCTAGAGATCATGCTGCAATCCACATAATGCCATTAATATAATGGCCTCTTTCTTCTTTATTAGGATTTTACTGCTAAGTAGGATGTAAGGAAAACTATCAAGTCAGTGGAGTCCAGCACCCTACAGTCACTCATGTCACAGAGTCCATATGCTGTTCTCTGTCGGTTTTCTTGTGTGAGAAACAATGTTCATTAACCAAAATTGCTGAGCCTTTTCTCCCAGCAGCTACAGGATGCCACAGGGCTAATATCTCTATCAGGATGCTAAAATACCCTGCTACAGTTACAGTGTACAAAGCAGCTGCAGATGCCCTACCTGATTTTACCCTCATGTTATGTTAATTCGACAAGGAGCACTTGAGGTTTGGGGCATTTTTTCGCCCGTATTGTTCTGAGTCAGAGCTCAGATGGCTGAGGCTGGGATCACAGTCTCCATCAGAGCAGTGCCTACAGCCCTGTTACAAGGTGTGAAAATGTTTCTCACCAGGAATTCAGGAGCATCTTTTATCACTCCAAAGGGATGGGATGAAAGATATGCTGCTACCCACACCCTGAATTGAGATGCTTTGGTCTCCCACATTTTTACATCAACCCATAGACATCTCTAGACCTGCAGCCACTTGGCCTCTTTCTCCTCTCTGCCTCCCACAGCAACAAGTGAAATTACAGTGTCGCCTAAGCCATACAAAAGTGCCAGTCAACTGGGTTATGCTCCAGGGCCCCTTCACAATGATAGACCCAAAAGAGATTTATGCAAAATGTTCTGCTAATTTAGGGAGGAAACATATCTAATACATCTGTCTGTCTGCAAGCAAACAAGAGGAGTTGCTACATTTGGATGATGTTGCTGCAAAAGCAACACCACAAAGACAGATGGGTTGAGCTGGCACTGAGTAACTAATCCCCAAAAGTGATGATTTCCCAACTAGAAGACAAGTGCCCACCCTCTCCGTGGAAAAACCTGCCGAGACTCAGCTGGCTGTCCTCACAGCACACAGTCGCAGTGACAACACTGTCCTTCAGGGCCATTTTGGACTGACTAATGACATGGCTTCTGCACAGGGTGAGGCTCTTTGTTTAGCAATGGGATTGATTTTGCCAAGATATTTCAGATAGAAAAAGGCTCATGAAGATGAAAAAAAGAATACATTTCAGTTTTGCAATACAGCCATTTCACTTATGGTACAACATCACAATCAGTTTCTTATATAAGAAGTCCAAAACAAAGGATTTTACCAAAGGAAATACCATTGTCTGGTATGTACAAACATGAAATTAGCATACTGAAGAGAGCTTTACCCATAAAGGTGTGTAAATCTTGTAAATTCCTTAATGCTTTTCCCCCTTGCATGAGCCCTTAAATTTCCCTGCAGAGATCACTATTTCTATTCCTCAATTCCTGCCTTTAAAAGTTTCACTAAGGCAAGCAGGGAACAGACTCATTCCAAACAACCCAATAAAAATGGCAGATAAAATATCAGACACACTCCTGTGGCAAGTTAAGAAACCAGCAATATGTTCAAGGACATTTTGTGTGCAGGGAAAAAAAAAGTAGATAGAGAATGAAAAAGTGGCAGGCTAAATTCATCAGTTAATTATTCACTGTGAATTATTTACTCAGATGCAGTTAATTAAGACACACTTTTGATGTGAACATTTTTTCCATCCCTTATCCCTGAAAATTAAGCTGTATTTTACATTATTTTAAATCTTCCCAAAGGCACAGTTCTGAGGTGGGTGCTGGAGGACCTAAGCTGCATGGCTGGTGTTTCTAATCAGCCAGATGTGAGCCAGCCCTGGGATAAAAACTTCAGAACTACAATAGCAGAGCAGTGGGGCTGAGCAAAGGTGGTTAGACTCACAAATGCAGGTGCAAACCTGAATACAGTCCTGGCCAGGTGAATCTTGCCATGTTCAAGGTTATAGCTGGCTTATACATGAGCATGTGGACCTCAGACAAGAAGATATAGTTACATCTGAATCTGAGGGGTTAAAGGTACCCAAAGTTTCTTAGAAGAGGAAATGCCTTGTTATATCTGATGCACAATACCTCTGGCAGCTATTCCTTGCTTAGAGCTGTGAATTGCTCTTGCAGTACAAATTAACTGCAGTGACAGCAGCCAACAACCCAGACTAATGGCAATTGTACCAAATTTTTGCATGCTTTAACAAGAAGCCTCTGTTTACTTCACACCCATGGTTTATATCACTTTTCCTCAGCCTACTCCTTGAAAACATTTTGCATTGCCTCTTGCTTAATTTTAAGCAACTATGTGACCTTAGCACCTTTTTCTCACTGGGAAGACAAAGAAAGAAAAGCTCATAAGCAAGGATAATTCTGCATGGGAAAAGATCAGAGTTTTCTGGGGTGCTTTTCACATAGTGAGAGATGGAAAAAACCTGTGTGCCCTGGTACACATGCAAGCATTGCAGCAGCACAGGGACTATGCTCACAGGCATTAATCCAGCTGTGCACGTAGCCCAGGGAATGCACCCAACACAGCCATGTTAGAGGGAGACTTCCTCTGGATCACAATTTTGGTCTCTTTGCCTACACTTTCAATGTGCAGTAATTTAACATCCCAGTAAGAATTATATTTGAAGAATGTTATAAGGCATCATTTCTAAATTAGGGATTGTTGCTTCTGTCAAATTCCTTATGCTTTTGTACAATGTGTTTTTTATACAGTGATTGTACTTTATCACTTAGAGAACAATGTTATAAGGTTTCTTTCAAAGCTTCCCCATGAAAAGGAAAACACATTATTTTATTAAGTTATCCTGAAAATATTATTCCAAGCTGAGTATGTCTTCATGGCTGCATTATGGATCCCGTTGATCTCCATCTTTCCCAAGTAGATAACGTACCAGGGACTTCATACAAGTGAAAAAGAGCAGCATTCTTAAACCTTTGGAGCAAGATCCAAAAGCCTCTGTCCCTCTACTGAAAAGAGCAGTTTACTCTGATTTGGCTAGAGAGTCGATGCCTCTGGTTGTATTCAGAAGCCAGAAGCTCGCTGCAAATGTGGGTGATAAGATACGTGGCCTGTATTTCACATCTGGTGAGAATAGATGAACTTGATAGTCCTTTCTGGAATGCAAACTATTACATCTATTTTAAGGATGAAAAGTTGCATTTTTTGGTGACATTTTGTGTTTTGGTTTCAGCAGTTACTGAAGAAGGTTGTATAGTCACTATCTGAAGTAGTTTTAAAGACATCCAAAAAACAGCTTTCCTTGAACATTTCCCCTTGGTGGCCAGCCAGTCACTTTGATACATCTGCTCATGCTTGTCAGCAGCAAATACTCTTGGTTGACAGATTAACTGAATAATGTACATCACAATCAATTTTTCATAATTCCTCATTTATGCTGTAATTTATGTAAATGTTGTATGACTCCCTGGGACTTACAGCATGGATTTTGGATTGCAATGGTCACAACAGTACAAACTGCCAAAAATTATTATGGATTTCACAATCTGATTTCAGAGCCTGCTTTAGATAAATATTTACTTCCTAGATGTCATTTCATTAGTAAAGCCTGAGCATAGAAACATTTACAGAGAACAAACACAAAACAATGACAATGACAATGACAGCTGAATCAAAATTGGCCACTGATTTCAAACAAAGGGGAAATATTGTTTTCTAGTCTTAAAGCTTATGCTGCTCTAATATGGAGCTATGGCTCCTTGTAGCTATGTCATACACACAGATGAACACAGGGTCAAGTTGATAGTCTAATTCCTAGCATAATTTATATTCATGCATAATCTTTGCAAAATGTTTGCTTTTCTCATCTTTAAAAAAGACAACTGTGTCACAACCACACTACTGTAGGTCATAGCAGGACATCCGTCTTCAAATGTTGCATGCTGTTTATTGCTGATCATCCTCTAAAAGACTGATTACTGCATTAAACTTGAACATAAAACTACTGATATTACTCTACAATCTACACAGCTGGAGAAATTAATCTATTCTCATTTATGATGAAGTGAAACTAAGAGCTACACCAGAGCCATAAAGAGACTTTGTGGTGGACAATAGTAAAAGCCAGCATTTTTCTGTTTTGTTTTTGCTTCCGCCTAAACGTGCTAGTGCTAAACTCATACATTGTTCTGTCTTTCCCTTCACAGCATGTAAAATACACAGGAAAGTTGAGCTGTATTAATCGGTGGTACCATCTAGAAGATGCCAAACGGCTTCTTTTTAGTTGTTTGCTATTCCCATGCAGCTTCTGTTTTGTCCCTATCACTATACTATCTAAGCACCAAACAACACCACAAAAAATAATAGAAATTTGTTCCCATCTAGTTACTGCATGCTGTCACAGAGCTAAGCAGTCCTATGTGAAGATGAATAAACTTCTGTGAAGCTGCTTATGCAAGGTTAATGATTTATCATTGAAGTGGGTGTTTTCCTTTTCCTTCAGGCTCCCACTTAAGGAACAAAATCCTGATGCAGAGACAGTCCGTACAGCCTTTTTCAGTCTGATGCCACTGTGATACAGAATTTGCAAAATGATGGGCCATATCTGACATGAAGATTTCTTCCACTTAAATCTCCCCTATTTCAGGAAAACACTGAAATATTCACAAGTTCACATACTGCTTGTTTCTTTTTTTGGCAATTATTTATGATTTTTACCCACTGCATTTTTTGATATAGTCACTGTACTAATAGTACTTATTCGTTCCTTCAAATTAGTGACAACTATTCTGCTGGGCCCAAACTCTATTCTAGTCTAGCTCTGGCACCGGTGTATAAGCAGCTGATCCTTTCTCCACACTTTCTGCATATTTGTACCTAAGATGATACAGAAACACTATCTAATTACCAAGGGCTATTCCTCATGGCATTTAAAACCATGCTGAATTTAAGCAGCAGTCCTTGTCAGTAAGTATTATGCATATCAAACACTCTTGGAGCAAAAGAAAAATAAAATATTCTTTACCAACTCCACGTCTGCATTCCGTGATTGGGACACAAGGAAGCATAAATCTACCAGAGCCACAGGAGATCTTGTTCAAGTTTCTTTTATTTAGATTTACTAAAGATTACATTAAGTAGGAAAATTACTTTGATTCCCCTAAGAAATTGTAGAGAAATAAAATACATTAGGAATAAAAACTCTAACTGCCAAAATTTACTATGACTTTCTTTGCAGGAATAAATGGATCTGTCTTATTGCCTTAAAAATAAATGCACAAACTGTTAAATATCTGAAGTTTCTGTGGCATGAGATCTAATAGTAAAGAAGAATGAAAAATTATTTCTCCCTGCTGGCTACACACTAGGCACAAATCTAAGAAACAGTGCTTATGTCCTGAAGGAGTGTTAAAGACCATATTTTCTTTTACTCATATGCTTACAAAATGCTTAAGTGCTTACAGAAGAGACAGTAAGCATTGTCCAGTGCAAATAGGCAACATGCAAATTTTCCCTGCATTTTATTTTCTTGGAGAACCTCAGTCCTGAACAGCAACGGTCTTTTCTGTTTCAATCCCACACTGCCATGCTTTTTTAAGAACACACTTTTGGTCAGCCTGGGGTAAATTCATGTAATCGGAACCCAGCCTCCCACTTTCTTCTTGCCTGACTGCAATCTTCAGGGGCTGCCTGGTGATCAGGTGTGATTGTTGGAAAGAGAGATGGCTTATGAGCTGGACCTGAGCTGGGTTTGCATCCAGCATTTGCAGAGGGAGTACTCTGGTGGAAAAGGGTCTTGAAGGAAACTTCATGAAGGACACTTCAGAAACTTGTTTGCATCTTTTTTTTCTACCAGGCAAACTCCTGCCTACAGCCCAACAGCTTGGGTAAACTCACAGTACCTTTTCCATCAGCCGTGGAGGCAGACTTCAAGAGCTGGAGGTGCTTACAGCCTGTTGGAAATTAATTTGAAACAGATCCTGTAAATTTGTTGGTTTAAAGTTTGGTAGCTAATTTGCATCTACAGGCTGTAATATCCCTGATCACAGAATTGTGACAGTTTCCTCTTAAAATCCCTGAAGCTTTAATTGAAAATAATCAGTGGTGGAAGTTGTTCTAACCGTCCACATTCACTGACATAAACAAACACAAGACTTGAAAGCTGTGAATGCTTCTGTTTGCATCTGTGGCTTTTTCACCAAAAGGCATGTTGTTGATTTCATTTATTCCAAACACAGCATAAATGAATGCTTAATTCAGAATCCTGTAAATAATGAGCATGCTCAATTACAGCAGCAGCATCTAGAAGCAGGCTTGAAATGATGTTCCTGAGTCACTAATGCTATTAACAATATCTATATGCTAAGCCCCAGACATACACACTCAAAAGTTCACGGGGACTTGTGTTCCTCCCACTTTGGGACAGCCTCCACTGTAGCTCAGACACTAATAGCTCTCAACAGCACAAAGTCCTTTATGAATTATCCTCATTACTACAATAATCTTTCAGTGGTTCCTAGCAATGATGTTAAGCGCAAGGTGAATATTTAGTGCAATCAGAAGTGACAAAGGAAGAACAATGCCTTTATAATTTTCCTTATACCTGCCAGAACATGGTGAAGATCTAGGGGGTATTTGGCTAATTTAAAACATTCTGAATGATCAATAACTGTGAGAGATGCACAGCTTGTTACCACTGTCCTGAGTGACAGGCACCTGAAACTCACTTCTTCCCTGATGTCTTTCTCAGGAAGAGAGAATGGGTTCTGGCAAACTGAGACAGGCAGGCACATAGCTGAGATGAGATTCACATCTTTTTCTCTTTACAATCTCTCTGGACCTATGGGATGTCAGAATGTCACATATAGAAATCAAGAAGCCTTGATGCATACAGCAGGACGATGGTGTACTTCTCAGCTCACAGTCTGCTTCTGATTTCTATTAGGTTCACCTTTCCTCATTGCAAAACTGCATAGATATGACTCCTCAGCAGAGATAAATGTACCACCAACTCATTTTCCTATGCTTTTGTATCTATCAAAATGCTTGAAATTTGATCTTGCACTACTGAGCTTGACTGATCACTTCTTCACCCAAGCCAGTGGCTGATATCTTGCTCACCAAAATGAGAATGGCACCAGAGAGGGGAATGGGACATAACCCCAGCAACAGCATTAGCTGTATCCAAATCCAACTGCAACTGGGCAAGTAAGTTCTAAAAAAAATTTCTCTTTTACTTTACAGTTAAATCAGCCATATCGAGGAAGGAACAGGTACAGGGAATGGGACCACAGCAGAGCTCAGCATCTTGAAAGATGCAAATTCTTCCACTGTTGATAATTACTTGGTTCACTGAGAAACTCTGAGGATTTTAAGAGGAAACTGTCACAATGTTGTGAACAGAGGTATTATTGGCGCACACAGAGATAAGAGATCCTGTGCTCTAGCAGGTCCACCCTCTGCAGGTGTAATCCTTACACCACCGTGTACAGTTTCTAAATTTAATCTACAAACACACTTCCATTTAACAGGCCAGCAGTGTTTTTTTCCTTCCTCTTGCCACAAGCCTAGCCTCAGGCCAGCTACTGCAGACAGGGCAGCTGTCACGTTTCAGCCAGGTCTCCATCTATCTTTACTTCCAAGAGATTGGCAATAGCATGGGGGATACCCTGTTAAGATTGTCCCTTTTTCTTCCCCATGTCCTTAATCCCAAAAGCAGATCAGCCAGCATTTCTGCCAAATACTTAATGGTACTTTCTCAGGATTGTATGAATTTCAGGTCCCCCAGTATCTCCACTGCTTGCCACACTGATTAATACTAAACACAAGTCCTTTGCTTCTTAGTTGTCTTTCCCTCATCCCTTGACCTCTCTCCATTTTCCCCTCTTATAATGAGGCAGTAAATGGATATTTACTTGAATTCTTGATTTTTGAAGTTCTGCAATCTACTTTTTAATACACAGATCATCAGCAGCTTAGAATTGTTTTAGGAAAACATAAAAATGGTTCTTTTCTTTTTTTCTTCTCTGGACACATAAAACCACCTCCTACTGCTCAGAGACCTGCAGTACAGCAGATGCCAGATGGCACCCAGGCCTTGAACAAGAGACATGGAGTTTCTTTAAGGAGATAAAACTAATGACTTTCCTCTTGATATTTGAAGACCATCATGGAGACATGCCAGAGAAAAGGAGAAAGCTACAACATGCAACAGGCCTGTGATCTGCCTTAGCATACAGAAACAAATAAATACATAAGTAAAAATACCTACAAGGAAATTCCTCTCCCAGTGTGGTACAGCTTGCATATCCTTTCATGAGCTGAAGTGCAGAGATGAAAAGCCGCCTTCTCTCCGATATTTTATTCCTTTTGGCTGAGCAACTTTGCATTTCAAGACTTACTGTGTGAAGACAGGTAAAAGTCAAATTTGTTATTTGAGGGAGATAGGAAGGCAGAGAAGTAAGACCAAGGAGTTGAATGAGACCCTTCTCCCAGGATTGCCCAAGGGTGGGCAACCAGTGGGGAGGAATCACAGAGAGTGTAACTCCAAAGTCAAAGGGAATGTCTGGAAATGACTGAAGAGCCTGCAGTAATCACAGTAGACAGAGCTGTAGTATTTTATCTGCGCAGAGACTTTTAATTTTGGAAGATCTCTTGCCAGTCATATTTTCAAAGCCATTCCAAAACAGCACTGCACTGACCTTGGAGCTTGCTTACACAGAGCTCTCTCAAAACACCTCTAGAGAAAACCAAACCCTCTTCTTTTTTTTTTTTTTTTGTGCTTTTGTGCTATTGCCATATCAGAAAGTCAAATCTGAGGTAATATTTAATGGTTACAGGTTTTCAAGCAGTGTTTCAATTAAAATTTAATAGGACATTTATAGTCTCTAACACCAAATTAATGAAATGGCTTCAAATGTAAATCCTGGATGGCAAAAATTCCTCAACATTTATGTGTCTAACTCTGCTTTCACTGCCAAAATGCAGAGAAAATACTATTAATCATCTGTAAAAGTTGCTGCTTATCTAAGAAATAAAGAGTAATTTTAAAAATTCAAGGGCATTTGCAACAAAAATTTACAAAGCTGTAACAGTTTCTTTATGGTTAAGGAAGAGTGTAAATTATGTTTAGGTCCACTAACATTCCCAAATTCCTTAGGAGGAATTCTGACACCAGACCTCCTTTCTGTAGTAAAGATCAATCACTGACCCCAAAATTTATAGTCTGAGTACAATGAAGCTCATAAGAGATTTGGAAGATCCTACACAGTCCCAGTCCACCTGAGAAGGGGTTTTGCAGTTCTAGGAGGAGAAAACCATGCACACACACAAAGTAAAAGCCTCAAGGTAACAGGGTGTTTTTCCATATGTATCCAGGATGAACAAATAAGTGAGTTAAAAGATGAATAGGGATCCCGAAGATTGGATCCAGTCAGCTGAATGCTATGGCTTGATATCCTAGCAGCATTAAAAACAATAACAAAATTCTACTTCATTGGTTTTCTTTTGGTGTGCAGAGCATGTAAGCAGGACCCAACTTACATATCAGCATTAAAGAAAGGAAAATTGCAGTTCCAGGAGGAAATTGTGTTGTGCCATTCTTCAGCTGTGAATTGAGCACTCATAACTTGCATTACCAACAATCCATAAAACTTGCTGTCAAGCACTCAGTGTCCAGAAGGCATAAGAAGTGTCAAGAAATGCTTTATGCTGTTGGTAACATGCTACAAAAGGCTTGATCAGTAGATTAGACTAGAAAACAGGCTGGCACTGTCTGGAAAGAAATTTGGATGAGACCATAAAGGATTTGATTTGTGTAAAATCGAATGGATTAAAAAAGGTGTCTACAGAATGAGGTTCTCACAAACAAGACATCGAGACAGGCAGGTGGAACAAACAGGAGCTACAAGTGATTGCTTCCAGACAGTTGTTTGACGGAGGGGCTCTGGCTGGCAAAAACAGAGATAACAAAGGTCATGTTTCCCAGCATGTGTTCCAGTCTTGTCCCTCAAAGAGATGCATCAGGCTGAAGCACTTTTACTTGCTCACCTGTGATTTGAGCAAGTATAGCCTCAGGACAACTTTAGTTGTGCTTGGGTGCCCATAAGCCCAAGGAACTGTAAGGGCAGAAAGAAATTGCTGAAGGATGCAGATGTGCTTTTCCTACAACTGTGTCCATTATTTCTTCTGTATCTGGGAAGAAGGGAGAACGTGCAGCCCTGCATCACCAGTGTTTCCCCTTGGCCAGAGAAAATCCTAGCAATGTGTCAACTTTGCATTACAGGAATGGCATCAAAAACTGACGATACAATGGAGAACAAGGCCTCCAGCTGAGAAGGATGTGTCCATGGCAAGTCAGCTAGGAGAGATGAGAGAATCCTTCTAATGAAACAAGAACCTTAAAATATGAACAAAACAAAAAGATTCATCTTTGGAGGCTACAAACACCTTCAGCTTCTCTTTAGTTTCTCAAATCTGGTTAGAAGGGAAAAAAAAAAAGACCCAGGCTAGAACCTGAAAATATATGGCACTTCTTTCAGGAAATCCTACTTTGATATATCCAGAATAGATAAAAGAAACCAAATTAAAACCCATTTGAAAAATCTGAAGCTCTCAGATAAATTTTTTTTTGAATGCTAAGTGGAATTTGTGAAGCTCCATTGCCTTAACCTCCGCTAATAAGCTGCTCAATAAACTTCATGAAAACATGTTTTATGTACTGATAGCATCTCAAAGTATGAGAGGTTTTGCAGTTGTTCAGCAATCAGTTACCAGCTGGATTATGGTCCACTAATGCTGTTAGATTTCTGTAAGACAGAAGGCAGCTTTTCAACCATTTGTTATTTTAATGATGAAGAATCTCACCATAAACCTTGTTAAAAGTTCATTTTATCCATTACAAAAGAAACAAAGACATTTAGAAGTGAACATTAAAAAAAAATCCCAATCTATCAGAACAGAAATTATAGGGTCTAGTGAAGCTTTTAAGGAGCATCCATGGAATAAAATGGCCCTGCTAATTAAAGAACTCTATCTTTTCAAGTTTGACATCTAGGGACTGTCTTCAACAGGGACCAAACTACTCTGTGTGATAGCACCTGTAATGACAAAGAGAAAAAAGGAAAGCCTTTTCAAAGTTTCAACCAAATCACTCCATATACTCTAAATATCACCCAAATATTTGTAAGGATGTTTTTTCCCAAAAAATGTCTCAGAGGGAACAGAGGGTGTAACCTCCCTGCACCTAGATTATGAGGAAATTTGTCCTTGCAGACACTGCTACTGAACCAAAGAAGTAGTCCCACAAGAGAAGCCAGTGAGAGGTAAATGTACTGCAGAAACTTGACTGTCCGGCTAGGAGAGGTGGGCTGTGAAATCAGTTCAATGGATTTCATCATGTACAGCCATGAAAGTGTAACTGCCTAATTTTTGCTAAGCCTAGGAATATGACATCCAAGGCAAGCAGGGGCTAGCTGCACTCCTTTGCCACTGCTTTCTTAATTTGTGAAGTACTCTCACAGATCAGGAAGAGACATTTCCAGGGAGTTCTCTAAAGAGAGGCCATCATTCCCTGGACTCCCTGGTCCATCTCTAGCATGTCACATTTCAGATTGGCCATGCTGCCTCCTATATACAAACTGAGAAAAAACACACAGTGGCTAGAATAATCATTTTTATAATCTCCAGAAAGGCTACAAAATTATTATCTGAATATTTTATGGCTAATACATTAAAAGTAGAAAATGAACATTCCTGAGTGCACAAAAAGATACACTTTCCAAAGGACTGAGCACTAATTTCAGCACTTACAGTTCTATACCTTCAGAGCAACTTGCCAAAAATTTGCAGTCAGTAGTTCAACAAACAGGTCTAGATTTGCATTTATAGGTGCAGGTAAAATGTTTATTCTTAAAAAGTGAGGCTACTTACTGAAAAACACACTGAAATTCTGCAGTCTCAATCATCCAAGATTTCCTGGAGCAAGGTCATTTACAGCATAGCTTTTTGTATTCCTAGGGAAGTACATGCTACTCCAACTCCTGTGTGTACTTACTCCATCAGCTTTAATGAAGTTCACAGTTGTGATTGTAAGAGTTGGGTAAAGCTCCCTTTATTTTTTTCCTTGAAGGATTTTCCCAGAATTGAGCTTATTGGCCAAGGCACACACTAAACTGGGAGAAAGTTCAGGAATGTCTGTCAGATTTCAAACTCATTTAAACTAATGATAAGGAGAAGGGCAGGATTTATCATATCTGCCTTCTTTCTTCTCTTTGTTTGAAGGAGATGGAAAACATCAGCTAAAGTTATACCACTTGAAGGTCTGAAAACCAAGAAATTATAAATAAATACATTTTTCATTTCAAATACATGACATTAAATGATAAATAAGCCAGTTCTATGTATAAAGAGAAATTGAGCTGCTCTGGGTTCTTCTGAAATGTTTGAGGTAAAATTTTGAGACCTTCTGTCACCATCTTGGTTTCATAATGAAACAAGGCTTGTGCAAACATTCTGTTTGTCTGGCTCCTCCCAGTAACTTTTGAAACAAGCTTCATAAGTTGTTTCTCAAATAATTACTTTCTAAAGTTCCTTTCCCCCCAAGCCTGTAAAATATTAACATTTGAAGTCATTTTACATAATACTGCTCTTGCAAGAAACTGCTGAAATGGTAAATTAAGTGCCATCTAGTCTGGCTAAGGAGTTTTTGATAAGAGACTGATTTTGAATGAAAAAAATGGATACTTAATTCAAAGTCAATTAAAAATAGAATTATGAAGTATCTAGATGAGAATCACATAATGGATATCAGCACAATGTCTATAAAGGAAAATCAAGCCTGAAATTCTTCCAAAGGGTCAGCAAAGTCTTGAAAAACAACTTCACCAAAAACTTGACTTTTTTAAAGCATTTCCTGAAGATTTTCATAACACTTCACTAACAAAACTATGCAGTCATGGACTCAGAAACAGGAAGGAGATCTGAATCTTAACTAAGACTCTAGTTTCTTAACTAATGCACAAGACTTAAGAAATGACCATTTTTCATTGCAGCATAATATTAACAGGAGTTTTCCCAAATTTCCATAATGAGATTGGCTGGATATAGTTTCTAGAATACATAATTTTACAGATCAGATTCTGCTCTTTGTTTACCATAATAAAAGTAAATATTTTTTAAGGAACTAAATCTGTTTATTCTTAAAATATTCCAGAATAAAGTTTAAAAGAGAGAGCCCTGCAGAAGATGAGGAAAAAAAGTTGATAGTTAGAAGCTCTTATGAAACAGTGTATCCCTTCATTATGACACAGCTCTCAGGGTGACTGCAAAATAACCTGTTCATGTAAGTAAATATTTTCTTTGGAAGCATCAATATCCATCTCATAAAGCAGTTGAGGTTAATAACTGACCATTTCCCTTTTCCCAAAATTGCACACTATGTTCTTAAAGAATCCCATAATTACAGTCAGTTAAGCATATACAAAGTTGCCCACCAACACAGACCACCTGCTAGGAACTGGAGAGGAATAAAACCCACACAGCTCCTGTCTGTTACTCAGCTGATCTACAAATGTCAGATTGAGCCCTTGTTCTTTCAGCTGATGGGAAGAAAAATGGTCTAAACTAAGTTTCATTTAAATTTCTTAATGCACTGCACCAGTCATTTGTCACATCCTGACATACTGTCATGTTGTTTTACAACATTATGTATTGTAACATGATATGAAGTGAACATATTTCATTTAGAGAAATACACTAATGCCTTTAGACTCTTGAGGAGTAGGCAGGTAATTGCATTATTTCTTAGCACCTCATCCAGATTCATTAGAATGGGTGGAAACATAGAGCAAACTACCTACACTGCTTTCAAACTGTTAGAGAAGGTATGCACTCATGAACTCCAGAGGTGCAGCATGCTGGTACCCATCCCCACTGAATCAAAAAGCACTTGACTATGCCAAGTATTGCACCAGCTCCTTGCTATGCGAGTCAATTTCTGTTGATAAGAATCAAAAAATAAATTCTCCCGAAGATTTTGTAAACTTTCTAACTCATTTTCCTGACCTGGAAAATGAGAAGGTTTATTTATGCCTTTTTATGCATATGTAGTGGAAAGAGTTACTCATATTTATGATGACAGCAATGTGTACTACAGAAGTCATCATATTTTCATTAAAAGAAACTTCAAAATAAGTTCCTGAACTTCAAGGGAAGAGGCCCAGCAAGAATTCCCCAATAAATCTTTGAAGTCCAGGTGGAACTTTACAGTTGTTCCATGATACATATGATGACTGGAAGAGGCAATCCTGTCTCTCCCTGCTCACTCTCAGTAACAGCTTCTACCCTTCACTTCTCCAGGGTAACCTGCACACTGCATTGGTTTAGTTCGCTACTCTGATTGAAAACTAAACTTTTTTTGCAGGGGAAGCTTTTAGTTAGATCAAAGGACAGATACAACTCACAATGAGACTGCACAAATGTTAAAGCTATAAGAAAAGGGGGAGGAAATGCATAGTTGGCAGCATAGGAAGGAAGGAGGACTACTTTCACTGCCATCTGCTACAGAAACTGAAATTCGTAAGCATGAAACTGAAATTACATATATTTTATCCCCAAGTATTACCAAGGGAAAATACATGCACTGTGTGCACTGTCTTCAACTTTAGAGTGCATTTGTGAATGACAGTTTGAATTTCAGTCAATCACTATTGTAGCCTTTCCAGTCACTGTGACTCAGTAACTGGACTTATCTCTCATTGGTTCTGTTAAGCAGAAAGATGACAGGTATTGAAAAGAATATTATTTTAGTCTTGCTACAAATAATATTTAAGACTCACAAATAGCTTTCTTAAAATACCCACTGAGCTGTGACGGCAGTCTGAGGAAAGCCAGAGCATAAACAACATTCCTTAATTTGTACAGCCCACATCAGGGCTTCCCATTTAATCCAGGAAGATTAATTACACAACAGTTTATTGATTAACTAGATCAGTTACACATGGTGCAGGGGATCTCTGGATCTTTAATGTTTACAGTTTCACTGAAATAGACAATGATTTCTAGCTAGATATCAAAAAGATTTGCTTCAACAACCACCCCCAGTCCTGCTGCTAACAGCATTATGAAGGTGGCCAGTCAGTGGAAAGCTTCTTGAAGTGCTGGATAAAGCACATCATCATCCTCCTGTTCCTAAAACCATTACAATGTAATCCAAAGCAAGTGGATTAATTGTGCTGATTGATATGACACAACATATCTTTTTATCTTGGAAACAATTTTAAGCAATACTGAAAGATATACTCTCCATGACGAATGTCCTACTATCCAAGCAGTGCATCCTGCTGGGCAGGAGATCAGCAACAAATGCTACAGGAGGACCTCCAAAGGCAAGACAAAAGGCCTCCTAAATGATTTTCACAGAGAAGCTAAAGGAGTAAGACCCAGGAGGGCCCTTTGCAAGAAGGAAGAATTTCACAGTCAAAATTCGCACCAGTGCAGTCAGCTACAGGGAGTCAAGCCCCACACCGTGACTTTTCAGACCAGTGTCTTACTGGGACTGTCTGAAAAGTGCAACAGCATAACCAGAAAAGTTAATTGTATCTCTGAGACACAAAGCAAAGAGTAGCTGCAGCCCAGCCTTAGCTGTTCTCTTGCATGGTTGTCCCTTACAATCGAGAAAGGCAGCTTGCTTCAGCTGAGAGCACTTGACAGAGTTGTCAGCTAGCTCAGCTGTGCACACTACTAGTTTGGTGACATATTCTTGCCATCACCTGCAGAAATGTCCTGTTTCCCCAGAAGTGGCTGCAGGATTTGACTGTAGCTGACAGTAGACTGTAACATCTAATGGACTTGTGCAGGGCA
Organism: Ceryle rudis; assembly: GCA_033439905.1. Classification (NCBI taxonomy): domain Eukaryota; kingdom Metazoa; phylum Chordata; class Aves; order Coraciiformes; family Cerylidae; genus Ceryle; species Ceryle rudis. The sequence goes on from JAAGNO010027825.1 coordinate 81,369, forward strand.
TCTGAACGCCTAAGGACTTCTGTCATATGTCAGTGCCATTTATGTTAAGAGATCCATTAGGAGCGCAATGATCTAAAGAAAGGTCAGCTGTCACAACTAATGCCAGAAGTGTCACCTTTGCTTAAAAGGATTTTGCACCAAACTTCCTAGCTAACTAGATGGCGCTAATATCCTTGTCTTAAAGCCAAAGACAAGTCACATTAGGCTGGCACAGGTGTACAGATGTCATTTGCTGTAGCAACACAAGTACTGAGCCTTTTTTGAATGGGCCATATCGAAGTTCAGTGGCAGTGTCACCATCCCTGACGTTTCTTTTGGGAAGCGCTTGGACTTTGGTCTTGCACCAGAGCTGTGATACCAGGGAGGTCTGCAGCTGAACCAGCAAAGCACTATGGGAGGTATTCTGTGAGTTTCTAGATAGAAACCATCAAACCCTACTTCTCTGGCTTCCATTGCTGAGTTTCCCATAAGAAACAACAGCTCTGCCCACACTCGGAACAGAGGACAAGCTGCAATAAGCATAGTGAATTAAATCAGAAATAACTGCTAAAAAGTTAGCTGAGTTACATCACAGAAAACAGGATTATCAGCAAGGCAGAATCACTACGGTGGAATTACTGTTTGAAGGATGGACTTGCATGCATGAAGTAATCCAATTCAGACTGAAGCTTGTTTCTCCAGGACTACAACTCCACTGAAAACTGTTCTGAGGTTTGGAAAGTGCTGATGCACCATTGATTCATTCTCAGCTGACAGAGCCGAGGTGTTAATGACAAAACACAACTATGGCATTAAACTTGCAGGGTCTAATTCTAGCTTGACTGCTATCAGTGCAAAAACTGCAACTGACCTCAGTGAGGCAGCTGCGACTTGTCTGTTAACTGTTCTACTCTTTTGTATTACACGTTATAAAAGCATTCCTCTTTCATAGCCACTATGCAAGTATCTGCTATTCTAAAATCCTGGCATTTTTTAATACTGGGCAGCAAAATAATTAGCTTCAGGAGAGGTGAAGTTATTGTTTGTGCCTAGTTACTGCTTTGTTTGTATTATTTAGGCAGCAACACTTGCATAATAGCTAATGTTGTTCATCTATTTGAGTAACAGGGAAACAAAGACTTAAATAGGCTATTTTAAACCACAGTAGTAGATTGTTAAGTAGCCAGTGAATGCTGACTTTTCACTTTTATATTTTCAGTCCTTTGAACTAATTCTGTAAATTATAAAAATAAATTCAAGACCTGGGTGCCTTGTCAGAATGGGCTGAGTCTGTATTGAACTGTTCTGTTTTGTATTAGGGATTAATGATGGTTTAATCTTGTCAAAGTAGGTTTTATTTCAGAGTGCTCCAGAAAAGCGACCTTGACACACTTGAAAGAGAGATGGCATTAACTGTGATCATCACCCAGTTGCTGGCTGAATGACACCAGAACTTAGATTTTCAGAATGGGAAGCTGACTTGTGCTTTATCAGGGATGGCTTGTAGCAAATGTTTAAAAAAATATATTTTTTTTGTGATTCTCAGGCACGAGAAAGAACACACTCTGAGCCGAAACCAAAAGCCTGGTTGGAACAAGGGTACAGAGATAGAAGTTAGTGTAGGGGCACAAGAAAAGGACACTTGTTATTTTGCAGATATCTGGATAACTCCACGCTGATTTTCAGGACTGTTTCATAAGCCTCTTAAGCCCCGGGTTTTCCCGTCTTTTCTGTCAAAAAAAATATAGTGTGTTGCTCAGAAGTGATGGTGTTTGATGATTTTTGCTACTGAAAATACGTATTTCATGAAACAGCACAAAAAGCATTCTGTGAAAGCTGGCAATTCTTATTGAATTCTATAATGCTTTTTCAAAAGGCAAATTTCAGTGGCAGAAATCAATGTTTCTGAAGGTGGATCATTAAGGACTAGAAAATGTACACTTTTATTCCTAAATGATCCGGAAAAAGAGATGAATAGTGAAAAGACAAAGTTTGCAGGTGATACAAAATCATTCAGAATAATCAAATCTAAAGTGGACCATGAACTACTATAAAAGGAACTTGCACTACTAAAAAATGGGATGATAAAATGGTAAATGAAGTCCTGTTTTGCTGAAGAAAGCATTGCATGCTGGGAACAAAATAACTATATATGCAAATCAATAGGTTCTACATTAGCTATTGCCATTCAGTGTATGGATGCCGGAACCTTCAGTTAGTTCCCAGTGAAAATCAGATCAATCCTCAACAGTAATCAAAAGGGCCACTAAAATACCATGAATTATTAGGAAAGGTTGAAAGAAAAAAATGTAAACTGTCATTAATGCACCTGGGTGAGGCAAAACAAGACTAACTGTTTGCCAAAGGGGGTCATGTGCCGTTACAGAGGAGTGGTCTATCAGGACCAGTACACAGTCATCTAAAAGCACCAAGCTTGGGTCCTGGGCAGAAGAAAATAAAAAAAAAGAAGGATCGTTCTACACATGCCCTGCTGCTTATATCCTTTTCCTAAGCAACTGCTCCTATTATTCTCTTCAATGATGGAAAGAGGACCTTGGGCCACATGTGACATAGCATGGCCAATTCCACAGAATGAAACCTCAACATGCACAGCAAAATGTGGAAAGTAGAAACTTGTTAGTTGTCTGTAGTTCAAAGCCATCAAAGAAGCCTGTTTTGAATTAAGTGGAAGGTGCTGGTGCTTGGCACTTTTGAAATAAAACCATCACTTCTCCATTGCTACCAGAAATGTTTTGTTGGAGAGTTGGGACAGAAGCAGTTTGTCTTTTCATCTCTTTAGAGATATACATTCAAATATGTTTGAGGTTACTGAAAATGGAAAACCAAATTTCATTCTTGATTGATTTTTTTCAGTAGATGGAAATGCTCATTTAATTGTTTTTTTTTTAGTATTTGACCTTTCTATTTCATTTGGTTAATCTTCATGATGATGAAATAGCATTCATGATGTTCACACTGGGTAACTGCTGAAGGCTAGAGCATGAATGCTGAATTTTCTACAGTGCTCTGCTGCTGTGGATAACCTAGAATGAAATCAGATTGAAAAAGACCTTCAGCTTTTGGTGCTTATGAGAGACTGATTAAACTTAGTTTCCCTGTAGCCAGGCAATCACACACACACCCCCTACCCCCCTGATTTTTTAATGTATTTGCACAATACCAGAAATTAAACACAAAGGGGTGGAAGGTATGTTTTTAGCTGTATCTACTGTACTAGAGAAACTGTTAATGAGGTTTTTAAGCACACACAAAAAGAGACCCATCTTCTGCTACTTTCTCTCTGCCCTATTCTCTTCTATATCCTCTCTCCCTAGCACATTTATCTTGATCTGTCAGTCTAGTGCTTGTAATTTTGTCTTCAGGGTGCACTCCTATCAGTAAAGTATCAGAGGCTTATATATACAAAAAAACAAAAACCAACACCTCAGAAACTTCTTCAAAAGCCTAAGATACTAAAATGCACAAAAAATTGATAGAGTACCAAAAATCAACCCTAATATGTTTGACTCATCTGTTGATTTTAATTGAATGGTCTGTATCTTCAGGCAATTTCATTATTGTCCCATGAGCTGGGAAGCTAAATGAAAGACAAACCTCGTTAACCTCTGACCATGAGAATCAATAATTTTCAATAAAGTTTAAGCTAATTTGTTTCCAAAGGATCTCACATCTTTACTCTAGTATCATGTGCTCTAGAGCTAATCAGCTATGGGATATTATATTTTTCCAACTTAGCTACAAAGCCTCTACATTTACCTAAATCTACAGGAATCCTTGCATGTATACAAAAGACAGCTACTCTCAAGATCATGTGGTGGTATGAGCAAACAGTATCCAGCTTGCCCTGTATTCATAGCTACTCACTCTAGAGTTACAGTGCAAACACTTCAAAGAGCACGACTCTTATTTTTATTTCTGTTTAGGGTCATCGATTCTTCTTTAACCACAGAATTGATTTCTACAAGTTCATGTTACACACTTTATCTCACTGAATTCTGAAGCCACTGAATGCAAAAGTACACTCCTGTTTTAAATAAAAATGCCAACTTTTCCATCACAACACTGGGAAAAGCTGAATATAGCTTGTTTCTGTGGATGCACCAGAAGCAAAGGGTGAAACAAATGCTTAATATTTCTCTTAGCTTCTGCCAACAGGAAACGGCAACAACTGTGGCACTGTGCTAATGAAGTGCTTAAGCTATTAGATTCCTCCAACTGGCAGGGAGAGGATATTTGTATAGATCCCTGCTATACAAGAGGAAATCCATTCCTTACCTCAGTGGAGCATAAAATACAGAAATTTCAGACCAAATGTTGGTGTTCTGCAGAAAGAGAAACTAAAACATTGCTGGAGCGTGGCAAATATTGATAAGAAAAATCAGACCAGTGAAGGGAAGAATCAAGCAGTCCCCCCAAATACAGCACACAAATCCCCACTGGAATTCTACCAAGATTACAGGAACAACACCAGTTTACAACAGAGCTATCAGCACAAACACAAAAATTTATCTTTCTAATTCCTGAGCTAGGTTGGACACTAGATTATAAGGCTTCAGAAAAAAAAGCATTTATGAAGAAAATATTACCAATGAGTATTTCCAGGTCATTGAAGTAGACTCTCCAATGGCTCTCTTTGAGGAGGGAGACATTGTAAATTTGCCAAGCACATCAAGAAAAGGGAATAATTGGAAAGAAGAAAAAACTAAAAACCTCAGTGGAACATAATATCAACTCTCAGAGAACACACTGGCATGTGCCCAGCTAGTCCAGAAGGCTGGATGACTCTGTATTCAAAGTCCAGCCTCAAGATTTGCAGACACTACCAGGTCTGAAATCAGTAATCTGAAAATGCTTCATGTGGGATACCTCCACATCATATGATCAGAGGTAAAGCCACAGTATCCCTAAAGCAATGCCTTCTCTAAACATGCTAAAATATTTGCAAAGGGACTGAAGAAATTAAAGGAGCAAACAGAAAATTCAGTTCCACAAGGAGCAGCTTCAACGGAAATGACAGCATTGATAGCATTTAGGTTTTGCTCATGTATAAACAAAACCTCCCACCCCCATTCAGGAGTGCTCTTGGAGGCTTAGGCAGCCAGACTCAGCCTTCCTCCTCTCAAGGTCCCCTCCTCTAGATAGAAGGCCCATCCTTCTTGACCACTTCAGCCTTGGCTGCTCTGTGCAGAGCTCAAGGGGAAGCACTGAATGTGATAATGTAGCAAAAGAGACATCTTGCTGTAGAAACTGGATCTTTTCACACCAGCCAGCCCTGACCAAATGGCTGCTTTTCTCTACTGAATCCCTTCTGCCAAAGAAGTCCCTCACCAAACTTACACCTTCTTTAAGTAAGACACTTCCACTGGTTAATCAGCCTACTAAGAAAGTTTCTTTTGCTGACTTTGAGAACCTTGGTAGAAGAAAAACAGATACATTGAATTAAAGGTCAGGGAAAGTTGCAGCCAACTTACAGTAAATTCCCCCAAACACAGCTGAGCATTTTGCAGAACCTTAATGAGAAACAATCAGCTCACTACTCTGACAGCTCAGTTTAGGGAGTAAAACACTGACTATAATGTAGTTTGGTAATGTAGACAGCAAAAGCTACATGATGAGATCCCACTTTTGGTGATTCAGCACAAGAGACTCAGGAAAAGTGTACAGCTTGCAGAACAGCAGGGAAACCACACCCCAGTTCAACTTTCTAAAAGTCATAAGGGAAGCTGACAATAGATCCTTTTTCTCATTGTTTTCAAGTGAAAGTCATTAAAAAAACTTTAGATTACACATGCTAAAAACTATGAAGAAGGAGTATTCTGCAGGGAGGGATGAGTGATCTTCCACAGCAGAGAGCAAATATTTATAATTAGGAAGAAGAAAGCAATGAAGTTTCAGAACTAAAATTAAATACAATTGGCCACTGTTCAATATTAGATAAGTAAAATCAAAGATATTATATCTAATCTAAATCAAATGTCTAAAGTTTTTCTACTGTTAGAAGAAAAATTAAAAGTTCAGCTGGATTTGCCATCAAGAGCCTAATTTCCACGAATGAAAAGACAGTTTTTCAAGAAAAGGATAAGAATGCTTATCAAAAATATGCTATGTAGCAAGAAAAAATTGCTAATACACTGGACCTGTATTTCTTCTTTCTTTTCCAAAAGAGCACAGCACATGGAGTCACCCAAAGGACAACAGGTTCTTGTTTCTTTCTAGGTATCATGAATATCAGTAATTGCATTCCAGCTTCCCTCTGATTTTTTTATCCAAGAGGCTTCCCACTTTTCAGACTTGAAATTAAAATGCTCTCAGCACCATGGAGTGCAACATATTGAACATCCACATCAAGTAAAATCAAACCAACTGACCTCACATCATTTTCCCAAATGCTTGTGATGCTTTTATCACACTGTCCCCAATAAGATTTTTACTGCAGGATTCATAACAACTGACTGAAATCTTTGGCAATGGAGCAGTGATTGCATGGCAATTACTTTACAAATATTATCCATAAATGCTCCGTATTACAGGAAGCACTTCATTTATGCTGTGGTTGAGAAACCCAGGCGACATCAAATAATTTTCCCCACTGACAGCTACATCTGCTGCTTAGCAAAAAACAGCTTTCAGTCTGGAAAGTAAAGTCAGTTGTCTACCTGATCACTGTAAATCAAGCACATGTCTAGTTTTTCTTCCAAAACTTTTGCTCAAGGGGTGCTATGGGCAAAGTGAATTTTTGAGAAGACGCCAGTTTAGAGATTACTGCAAGAACAGTACCACCTGAATATCCGGGATCTATGTTCAGCTGTATACCAAGCAGTACAAAGGTTAGCATAATATATTAATATTTATAAAACTGTTTGACAAGCTATATCCATCTAAACAGAAATGTTGTTAGACTCAATTTTGGAAAAGTCAGGTCAAACCACAATGCCAAGCAGCAATTATAATAATCATGTTGGTTTAGCCCGAGCTAGGGCAGTGAGTGCTTCAGTGTGCACAGCCAAGTTTTCAGTAGTGAATAATAACTTTGGAGCCTTCATTATTTGATAGCCAATGTTACATGAGACTCCTTTTTAAAGGATGGTATCTTTCACTTGCTTTTTAAAAAACTCAAATTGAGTGTGCATTCTGCACATGATTATACACACACTCTAAATTTGGTTGTTCTTTTATAAATCCTCTGCTGAAACTCTTTTTCCAAATAAATTGTAAGAACATGTGTATGTTAAAAGAGTACCCATGGACCTATCTTATTTTAATAGTCATCACAAGCCAGACTTTATTAAGAAAAACAAATAAAACCAGGAATTTCAAAATACTAATCACCTGACAAGCAAAGAATTTTCTAAGTCATATCCATTTAGTAATAATTTGAACCCATTGAAAGACATTTTTCTGGCTCTGTAGGCAAACTGATATATTGCTCATATGGACCACAATCACGCCTGCCAACCAGCCAGTAGATACACCCAAAGTGTTTAGTGGGGATGCTGTGCATGAGCGCAAACCTGGCAAACCATATTGCCATCCCGTAGGCACTGGGTTCTTTTGATCAGACTTTTCCACGCTGCTATGCAAATGTAAATTGGTGCTTTCAGAACCATATTTTCCAGTACAAAACACTTACTAAAACATATTCCTAAGAGTGCTCATCACAAAATAAAGTTTTTGAAGACAATTTCTGCCCTCAGTTATATGCACAGAGACAAGCAGTGCCATCTTGCAAAGCTGAATTTGTGCAGTCAAATACCAGAAACTGGTCAAACACTATAAATCTATGATTCTATGATAAACTACCTCCAGACATTTTCCTGCAAAACGTGAGTTTTAAGATGCATGCAATGAACCTTTATTTAGCAGTATCCTGGCACGACCCTTACTTAGTTCACTAGAAACTAAGCATGGCACATTCGGGTATCTCCTTAAATACCCTGAACATTTCCCAGTGATGGAAACAGATTTCTTGTCACATCCTCTGAGCTTTAAAATGCCCTATTTAAATTTTGTTTGCTTTACTTGTTTATTTATTTTAAGACTACAGGAACAGCTCACTGAGGCTTTCCATGTGCCTTAGATGTGGGGGTTTTTTTATAGTAACAGACCTGTCAAAAGTCATATTTTAAAAATTATGGTAATTCCATGTAAACTGTATTAATAAAGGGATTAATCTGTTTGTTTCCCATATCATCTCAGAAAACTGTTTGTTTTCATGCTGTTTGTTTTATTATTGTGACATTGAGGAAGTTATTATTGTGATGTTGAGGAAGAAGTTTTAGGGAGCTAAATATGCACCCTATGGCTGTGTAGCACAATAGAGCAAGGTTGTGTGTTACTGTCAGTGAGACTCAGTAGCAGCACTTCCAAAATTAGGTTTATTTAATTTTAAAGAACAAAGCAGCTGGGCATTTATTTTATGACACTGGTTCTTCCTGCCTACTTGTGAAAAGTCTACTCTACTTACTGTCAGGTTATTAGCTTAAAAAAAAAAAAAAGCATAGAAATTTCTGATTAGGTAGAGGGGAAAAAAGCTCTAAATATAATTCTTCATATTTCAACAATTTCTAAAATGCAAGAGTGCTGTTTCTGCAACAAAGCAGCAGCTCAGGAAAGTACTAAATATATGCTTGAAGTGTAATCCCTTCCAGTATCGTAATTAAGGTGTTTAAATGATTTGTTCAGTGGGGGTGGACATCCAATTAGAACACAAATGTACAAATCATGGAAGTTGTGATTTTCAATTGAAAATAAAATCAATAACAAGGGATTTTTCCTTCTAAACTTCACATAAAAATACAAATTTATTAGATCTCGTTTAAAGTTATTGAAGACTATCAAAAGAACATTATTCCAGCATTGATTCAAAACCATGGGGTGCACTATCAGCATAATTAAAATGGAAGTATCCTGAGCTATTTTCCTTTCCTGTTTCCATATTATTGTCTAATTGTTCAGAATGTCTGTTCATTATGGTAGCAAAGTAATTAAGCACAGCACGTTGCAACAAGGGGGATCATAAAGCCAGAGCTGGCTACATTACCAACACAGATATCAGCATAAGAAAACATTATAAAAAGGATCAGAATTGTAAGTGAAAATAATTGGATGTTCCAGTTCATTTGGCTGACATCAGGACCATTTGCGTACTTCAGTGTTCTTTAGTCCTGGATGCTCACTCTTCACCTGTGCTCTTAACATGGATCTTTTCAAGGGAAACTCTGTAGCAATATTAAAGATCTGCTTGCAGTATCTGTGGCTTGTCAAAGGCCCTGAGCATTACCATTCAGTGTGAATAGTAAGTGGTTTGATATTTAGATCACTACACCTACAACAGAACAGGTCAGGATAAAAGTATATAAAATACAGAAGCTTCCTATGAAGCCAAATCCAGCATCCCTTGAAATCTATACAGATCTTTCCTTTCCCGTTAGCATATAAGGACAGAGATATCTCCAGGGAGAACTACTGTTCTTAGAAGGTTTAGGATAGTTACCTTATTAAAAGAAAGAATATGTGATTCCATGTGGTTTTTTGTTAACATAACAATTAACTGAGGTCTGTTTGGAAAGCAAGTTTAAGAGCTTAATCAGAAAAACTTTATCCCTGTCTCTCAAACCCAAGCACCTCAGGTATCTCCGGCTCTCAGAAAGCTGTGACTGTACAACTCTAATTTTGTAGGTCACGATGTAGCAAAATCAAAACTTACCACTCAGCAAACCCCAAATTTGCGAGCCAGCAATGTGGAAACAGCCAAGTCATGACTTCCAAAATTACTGAGTCAAACAGCCTCCAAAAAAGCCTACCACTTCCTAATGATCACCTCACAAAATTGATAACTTAGCATGGAAACAGACATAGCTGTTTAAAGAAAACCCTTCTCAATTCTGGAAGAATAGAGCTCCATCACTCTCAAACTAGTGCCACCAGCCAGAGCCCTGGGAAATGTGCAACTAAAATGAAAATTTAATTAAAAGAACTGTACAGACGGGAGATTTCAAGAGCCATGCAAATCTCTTCAGCAATGCAAATAATTGTGCCCATAATTGACATTTTTAGTCCAAACTTAACAAAAGGCCAGTGACGCAAGAGAATGTGTGAAATAACTAGTCTGAGAGTAATCAGGATGATAGCATCAACTCAGGGAGTACTGGGGGAAAGGTAAAATAGGAAGGGAGAAAAAGAAAAAGCAAAGCCAGTTTCCAAATGAGTTTTCTTTACAGCCTGGACTTGTGCTCCACGGGACTTGCACAAGAGCTGTTTGAGGGTCTTTTAGATTCAGATGGCAACCTAAGGGCTGTTGTGTGACCAGGTTTGAAAACTGAACCTGGCATCACTCATTCCAACAGTATCAGTTTACCTGCCCTGAAAGATGCTGCTCAGGTAGCATCCCTTCTCAGGCAGGGGTGCTCTGTGCCAGCACATGTACTGCAGCATGGGGTGCAACAGAGAGATCATTAGTGGGGGGCCTTTGAGCAATTAGGTTACAGCTGCTGATCTTTCCAAAGTCAGTTTATGAATCTGCAGCACTCTCCTAAAATCACAAGTACCATTTATTGCTAAATAATATACACAGTTTCTGAGCACACCGCTTGCACAGTTTATATTTATAAAATGAACTCTGCCACATAGACAGTTTTAACGCCCCCCTGGGATCTCTTCAAACCAACAGCCCTCTACAGTCATGCAAAGGTTAAAATAAGGTTGTCAGAGCATTTACATTCACTGAAATACTACACCGATTCAAATGCCCTTGCATGAAATTACGCACCAGCCATGAGAGTGGCAGGCTTCTCTAATTGACATAGAAGCAGGCTGGGACCTGCAAGGTCCTGTCTTTAAATCTGAGCTCCATCAAACCTCTTTCAGTCCTTGCTTACCTTGAAAGGACTTGGAGATGCTCCCTTCAAGTAAGACAACATGACCTCCCTTTTGTCCTGGATGGGAAAGCCATAACCTGGTACATTTCAACAATCTCGAAGGCAGGACTGACCCGCAGGGAACCACAGCTGCTGAGACTAGCAGGGAGAGGAATCATAAAACTCCTGCTGAAGAGCTTTAATGTCTTCTGTAGATGTTACTAGGTGACAGGGAGGGTTAGAGAGGGCAGAGCAGGGAGACAGGAGGCATGAGGGTTCTCACTGGGGATGTGAGGCTCCTGCTCTGATGAGATGAAGCTCAGCACCATCTCCACAGAGATAACTGACTTGAAAATCCAGAGATGCATTGAAAATTTCTTTTGTCTACTGGTAAATCAAGAATTTATGTTTTAAAAGAGCATGAGTGTTTGCCCTGATGCTAAAGGAATGTAACATAGACTTCTGTAGTTTTCTAGCTTAGCTCCAATTTATTTGCTAAAAAAATGTTTCACTTTTTTTTTTTTTTTTTTAAGGTTTCTAACATCTAGTGGGGAATCAAATTATTGCTTAGCATTATTTTGTTGTTGTTGCTACTTTAAAGATGAAAGTTCTGTTGAGCTTCAGACAGATGACACATCCCCAGGCTCTGGCTGCATTATCCATGAGGCACAATGCAGTTTGGGTTTTAATTTTTTCATACAGCTTATCCATTTTTTCCATCCTAAAAGGCAAGCAGATATGCAGGACTTCTTCATTTTAACCTTTCTTTTTTCATGAGACAGAAATTTTAAAATATTTTTAAGAAAAATAACTGGGGTTTTAATATTATAACAACAGAATTAATCTTACTGGAATCCTCACTTCTCCCTTCATCTCAGTCAAGACATGATTACTACAGATAACATGGTCAAAACTCTTAGGCTTGCATGAATACAGAAAAACATATATTTTCCTGGGATCTACATATGTGAAGTGATAGCATAGGATCTTCAAATTGGTAGCAATCACCTGGGTCTTCCAGTTCATCTTCCTGTTGTCATGGGATTACTCCTTATTTATTTTTGAATATTATTCATTCTGGGGTGTCTTGTCTGGTCTAGCTTTAAACATGCCAGACACTGAACCACTGCCACTTGCCCAGGGAGACCATATCATAAAAGAACACATCTCGCTGTCAGAAGTTTGGCTGATACTTAAAACAACTTTTCTTTTGTTTCATTACATTATTCTCCCTTATACTTTCTACCTGTATAATTCTTTCCTCCCCAAAACCTCTATTTTGTAAGTACTTCTAAGTACCTGGTTTCCACCACTTAACTGTCCTTTACTCAGATACCACACTATACAATCTTGATTTTTTTTGTGTAAGTGCATTTATTTGTGGTCATAACTTTGTTGTTCTTCTCCAAACTCTATCAGGAATACACAGGGAGAGGTATGAAATTAGAGGTGCTCTCCGCATAACACTGACTCACTGGTAGAGTGCAGTAAAACTTAAAAAGCAGTAAGAATTCAGAAGGACTTCTAAGGAATTTATTTTTAATATAAAAAGACAGCGAGCTTTTTAGTAGAAGACTTTGATTCAAAATTTCTTGGAGATGTATCAGTTTAGACAAGTCCTTAAGTAAGAAAGGCTTCCAATGTCCAATACAGAGTCTGTGGTCATATCAGACAGATTTAACCACCCCACAGTGGTCAAAAGCTGGTTTTCCAGATATGAAAACCTGTTTCATATCAGAACTCCACTCAAATGAGATATGACATTTACATCACCTCACCAAAAATACAGGTCTACCTTCTAAAGGGATTTTTAAATTTACTTGATGTAAATAAACATTCCTTGATCCAGCAGACAGATGTAACCTAGCCCAACACACTGTCGAGCCAAGGGGATGTTTGAAATAATTTCTCTGTTCTGAATCAATCAGACCCAGAGCCCGGACCCAAACATCAAATAACCATCTTCACTGACTGGGGTCTTGGCAAATCCAAGGTGAGACCCGGTATGCAACAAAACTGTGCAAGTTAATGTCAATAAGACTAAGCACAAGACTGGCATCGGACAGAGCTCCTGCTGCTCGGGGCCAGCTGCGTTTGGAGTTGTGTGAATAATGGCATGGGGAGACACTGCTCCTAAAGCAGAATTTAATAGCTTGCTGCTCTAAAGAGCCTGCAGTGCTGTTGTCTCCCTAAAAGCCGTTGGAATTAACATAAGATTTCAAGACATTTTTGATAACAACATCAGCAAATTCTTCCTGAGGGCCTTTTTTTTGTGTTTGATTCAACCACCCCAGGTCATAAGTGATTCCTTAAGAGGAAGCCTGCAATTAGCAAATATAACTCTAAATCCCTGTTTATTTATTGTTCATTATTGGCTGACCAAGGTGCAGAAATGATAACACATGCCTTCAGAAACTAATTGCCAAAAGTAACAAGTAAACTGAATATTTAAGAACACTTTATAAGCTGTTGCCAAATACTTTAAGATAATAAACCCTGAAAAGCCAGAGGTACATTGTGATAAGCTCCTCCCTTCCCAAGAAAAATTCCTGAAAACTCTGCTAGTAATTCAGTAATACCTACTTCTAATCCTGCTGCTTGAAAAATTAGTGTACTTTCCAAAGAACAGGATTTTTTTTCTCTGTTTTTTTTTTTTTTCCCCACCCTCTTGACTTCACTTCACAACATCACAGCTACTTTACCTACATTAGCTCATTCATGTTATGTCATCTCCTGTTAGTACCAGGCAGTGAAGAAAAAACCCAACATGACACGATGTAATACTACATGGTCCTGCTGAATGTAATGCAGGTTGTCAGAGTGTTGTAATGCTAGCCTTTAGAGGGAAGAAGGAAGATCTATTTGTGATGTAGCTAGTGAGGAGCATGCCTTAAATGTCTCAGAAGTTTATCCTTCAATAATCCAAAGGAAAGCAGACACTTCAATATCTATGTAAAACTTTTATGTTTTTCACCCTTCCCATCTTCCATATTTCTCTTTTAGTCTGACCAAACCAAAAACTTTTTTACTGCTTTCACCCAGATCCATCAACTTCTCACAAGGAATTCCAGTCCCTAGCATAAAGATCCAGAGTATAAGAGGTTCAAAGGAGGCACTTCCATAGTCTTCTATCTAAGCACTCAACTCAACAAATATCCCTTACAAATAAAGCTTGCAAGATAAAGCCTCAGCCACTGGCTGCTTTTCAGAAGACAACAATGATTTCACCTTGCAGCAAACTGCATGTCAGGAAATGGAAAGAAAACACTCTAAGGAGCAGCTCCTCTGCCTCTCTCCACATGGTTACTTTCACTTCAATGAGACCGTATTTGGAGTAGGTATTGCTTCCTAATTTGAGGTGGTATGTTGTGGTGATCACCTGTAGAAAGGTTTGTTTATCCCATGGTGAGGAAATGTAACAAGAGTGTAGCCACGCAAGAGAGAGGAAGATGCTTTAATAAACTAGAGAACCCTCTAAGCTAATCAAAACCTTGAAAGTACAGTCTGTGATGGTAAGTCAACAAGACAAGTTGGGGCAACAGTTTCGTTAAATGCTGAGTAATCTCTTAGATGACAATGTAACATTACTCTTCATATCACAGTCAGTCTGTTAAGAGAAATGAAAACATTTCACCTACTTCTCATCCCAAGACTTTGGAATCAGAATACCAGCAAGCGAACTTTGGGTAAAAATTGAAAAAAGATTGAAAAACATTAATGAAAAAAAGGTTCAGAAAAATGTTTAATTATAGGCTTAGCTGTGTACTTGCAGATCTTGTTAAAAACCAATGCTGAATTTACAAGGAGTCACCTAGCAGTGGCCAAGTTAAAACACATACCTTTTAAATTCACTTGAGAGTATTGTATCATTCAGCTTGAGTCAGTCCCAAGTTCACAATCCAGGCTTAGACCTCCAAGTTTGACACCGATCCCCTGGTCCATCCAATAAATGGTTCACATTTCATGCTGATCTGCAGAACTGTAAAACAGAAGTGGGATAAGAGATTAAACAACTGTTCTGTTCTGAAATGGCTTTGTGTTGGAAAAGCATTCTGGAAAGATAATGATAATCAAATACTTTCTGTATTCTTCTCACAGTTTTCACAACCTGTAGGATAAAGGTCAGCTAAGGTTCTATGCTGTGGCCCATGAGGTCTTTTCACTGCTAAAGGGATTAATATTCATGTAAGAACTTCAGAGGCTGCCTCCTGCTAAACAGCCTTTTAATCTGATGAGTATTTTGTACCACAATTGTCAGGCCATAATGACACCACCTATTTTATAGGGACAAAGCTGTAATGGAGATCTAGGTAACGTTTGTAGTGGAGATAACATAACTTTTAAGACCAGCTCATACAGTTGGAAGTTACACACAAATTCTTTGTCAGAGTAAGCAAGTCAAAAGCAATTTGTTTGACTAGAGATATTGATCAGACCAAATGAGAAGTAGGCAGTTGGGAACTGAGGAATAGGTGCAAGATGTTAGCATGGGAAGAGATATCTCCCAGTGAAAGGGAGTGATATCATCCATGGAACATGGAGAGATTAGTGGAGCAGAGGAGAGAAGTCATAACTGATGGGTATTCATCTGCTTCCCTTGTGTTTTGGGTTTTGTGCAAAAGTTCTATCCTGTCACTTCATCATGTTCATCTTCTTGCCAACCAGAACTAAAAGGTTCATTTGTATAACAATCAAACAGAAAATAGAAGTAGCTAGCACTCCAACTAATGACAACACACTGACTGGTGCCTACTTCTACCACACACAATTAGGGTTTTAAATTAAATAGCTCTCACATCACTGATGAAAGTGATAGTAACTGAAATGCTATTTTTTTTAGGTCTTCTGTATTCTTATTTCATAACCCAGCTGCTGAGATCAGATGTTATCTGGTGACAATATCAGCTGTATAGCCCCCATATACACACACTTTGGAGAGAAAAAGGGTTGTCACTGGCAAAAATATACAGCAGAGACCCCTGTCCTGCCCTTGCTTGCATCTCATACTCATTTTCAAGTGTTATTCCAGGTCACCAGCAGTCACACCAGCAAGTGACCTGGCTGCTGCCACAGGGCTGTGTGAAGCAGGTATTTGCAAGACTCCTGCAGACTGCAGGCTGGACCAGTAAGCCCTCAGACTGCAGTATGCTGCCTCACGCAACAATGGGAATTTGAAATCAAAAGCACTCTCTAATGAACAAATCAACATTGAACCATTTAAATACTTTTGTCCAATTACTAAAACAGAAGCATGCATCGATGACTCATAAAAGTTTACCTATAAAGGATACAACATACTGTGGTTTCAAATAGAGCAACAGACACCTTACAAGATTCAGAGAAAAAAAAAAGAAGAATAAAAATTTCAAATACCCTCTACATTTTTCTGGCTATTCCAGAATTCCTATGTTAAATATCTCAACAACGATGATGTTAGAAGTGGCTAAGATTTATGAAAACAAATGGTGATTTTGGGTGCCTAATGAGAGTCCCTGAAAGAGGTGAATGACTTTCATGGGATGCAGTTCCCTCCTCTCTGCAATTTAAGTCTATTAAGCAAAGCACCTCGGGTCACCAATCACCCTTCAAAATCCTGGCTGTTCATCACCACAGTACACAATTCTGTAGAGGAAAAGCTTTAGCATCAAAAATATGTAAATAGGCCAAATAAATTTCATCCTAGCATTTGTTTTTTAAAGTCAAAAAACTAACTATTACTGCCAGCTCTTTGCAGGGTCTATAAGAGATGATCATTTTCCCTTGTAATGGTTCTGACATAAAGTGTGTATCAAAAACTGCATACTCTTCATATCCATCCAGCTGTGTTGAGCAATAAACATAATAATTATGCAGATAAGGCTTAAATAAATTCCTATACCTAAGGGCAGCCAAATGCTTTTTTAAGCAAAACAATAATTAACCCTCCATAGGGCTGAATGAGCACAGACATTTGCTCCTGCCCAAGGTGGGAAACCTGCATCCTGGTACCTCCAAGGCATCTGTCACAGATATAAATGGGTCAGTGTACTTCAGAGGAAACTGCTTCAGGGCCATTCCTTGTAAGGTTCCAAAAGAGGTCAAGAACAAGATGATCTACCAGTTTCTATATCTTGACACTGGGATTTGAGGTGTGTTTCAGACAGGTGCCAAAGGAATTGCAGGTTAAAGGGAGAGAAGAGCCTAAAATGCCAGTGGAATTGCTCACTGAAAAATAAAGAGGAGGTATGAGCTCAGCAGTAAAGGAAGATCCTTGCAGTAAACTGAGAAGTTCAGGGGCTCAAAAGTATGATCAAGCTATTGCAGTGTGATGAGTTACCATACATTAGTTCATCTGCAGTAACTGTTCATATGCACGCTCTCACTGCACAACAAAGATGAAGATCTCTTTCATTAGGTTGAAGCTAGTATGTTTTACTTTGGATCTGTGACAAACCAAGCATCTGTATGCTTGTTACTGCTTGAAGAGGCATGTGAACCATGCTGATAGTGGCTCTGGTCTGTTAGGATAAGCAAGGACAGCTCCCCATCTTCTCAAATGGCCAATGACCCTGCCTATTGCAATGCCTTTGGGGCCGTCCTCACCATCATAGAGTACTTCCATTATAAAAATATTTCAATATAGAGACTGCACAGTCATACAGATGTTATTTTACAAACTGAATGCTGAATGAAATGGTTTGCTGGACTGTTCCATAACAAATGATGCACATAACTGACCTTCTTTCTTCATCCTTCTTGGCCATTTTTTGGCCTGAGACTGAATGTCAAAGCGAGTCCAAAATCATCTCAATCCACACAACTTCCTGCTTTAAAGCCAGCATAAGAAACATGGGAATTGTCATACTGGTTTACATGCACTTGAGGTCTAACGCAGTACCTGTCAGTCATCAGCTGAAAGTGTGCAGAGAGAAGATCTAAAGTGATCCTTCCATGGTGAGGAATAGGTAGGAGTTACCAGTCTCAGATTTTTCTGCATCACTTTGCTTGCCAGTCAGTGCATTTTCCTTCCATAATGTTTCCAAATGGCTTTTGGAAGTCATCTAAACTTTTTATCCCCACCAAATCACATGGTAACTCCACAGTTCAGCTAGCACTATGTGGAAATAATGCTGCTTCTGAGTTTTTAACTTGCTGTGAGATTCAGATGCTCCCTAATCCCCTTATTGTGAAAACCAGTGAATAATCATCCTTTTCCATTGCTTCCCCACTCGTAGCTTTACAGCTGGCTCCTGCAGCACTGCCCCACCGCAGCTTTGCCTGGAGGGACAGTGACAGATGGTAGGAGCTCTAAGCTGGGTCTGTTATGCAATCTCTGATAATACGGAGCTGTGGTTCACATTTAACAAACCTCCATGATCAGTCCTGCAGGAGGTGCAAGAATTTGTCTGTACTTCATGGGAAAAAAAGAAAAAAAAAAAAAAGAATCCCAGACCTGTCTCTGGCCACTTTGTCTCCCTGTGGTTCACCCAGAGCAAATCCTCTGCAATCTGCCACTCTCTTATTTGTTTGTAATACCCTGATGGTGGTGAGCAGAGAAGGACAGAGACTTGACCTGACCCTCTCTCTACATTTTAGAGGTCTACCCATAAAGTTTGGGCATAGGCGTAATCATCACAGTAATCATCTTAGAGTACAGGAGGGCATGTTTAAAACCACATGGAAAGTTTCCTGCTTCCCATCACATTCACTGACTCTCTTTCAAAAGCCTGTTGCTGCAGACATCCCATTGACTTCATCTGTTCTAGGAAGGAAAGACATCTCTGAAGCCATGTCACCACATAAAAAGCCCAGATCCCAAGTGAGGCTAGAAACAGAACAGCCTCCTTTGAGGAGCCTAGGCACAATTATGGTGATTTCTGCAGAGGGCTAGCTGTCCTGAGGAATGCCATGCTGAGACAATGAGTGAAATTCCCTTGAAATCCATTTTTATAGAGCCTGACAATTCTGTCTCAGCCAGCAGGGATCAATCAGACATCCCAGCAGGCTCCTAGGAGCATAGGGAGAAGTGCCTCAGATAGTCCATATGCAAGCCAGTCTATACCTTTAACTATCTGCAAAATAAATGCTTAGTACTAGTGTCATCTTTGCAGCTATTCTGCTTTTCCTCTTAAACAGGTGTCTAAAAGAAAAGATTGAATGAAATAATAACTTCACATAGAAGAACTCAGACTAGAGAACATACGATCAAGGTCTCACCTCCGGCTGCATTGGGATCTACCAACACTGCCTATCTCTGGCAAGCAGTATGTTGAGTTAATCTCCACATCTGGAAACTGTTGACCGAGATAAATGAGAAACTCAGCCAATGGCCAGAAATTCCCATGTTTTTTGTCTGTAGACTCACTAGTTTTCTACATCTCTCACTGAGTTTCAATCCCTTGCTATAGGGCATCCTTTCCCCTCTTATTGGCCCATATGATTTCACAGCACTCAAACAGACAACTTGCTTCCAAAACACATTACTTGGCAATTTTCTGCATTAACCTACCCTGTGCTGAACTCCCTGGACTCAGGCCATCCTCCAATGTCTCCCAGCAGCTTTGAGTCATCTGCTCCTACCATCTGACCCCCTGGACTCCTCTTCTCCACCAGAGAGGCAGGTTAAGCCTGAAGCCAAGTGGAGTTGAACTCCAGCCCTTCCAAAGAGCTTACATTGCCCAGCAACAGATGGTAGAGTGCAACTTCTAACTAGCAGGAAAATTATGTTTTTCTCTCACCAACTGGAATATCATTAAAAATCTGTACATATTTTCCAGTTCCAGTATGAAAGCTGATTCCATTTTTCAGCTGAGAGTTTCAGCCTTTGTAATGCCACCAGAGAAACTGAACCCTAAGTAATATCAATGAGTTTCTCTTTCGATACTTCAGAAGAAGGAATAACGAAGACCATGGTGGGTGACTTTGCAGTGAGTTCAAAGTTCCTACTTAGGGAGGTGGGTGTTACTGCTTGCTGTCTCCAGAGTGGTAATAATGAAATCTCTGTTACAATATGAGGAATAAAAACTTTTGACTAGTGATACAAAGAACTAAGTTTTTGATAAGGAAATAGAATCTATGCCAAGAATATTCTCTTTAGGGA
Source organism: Ceryle rudis (assembly GCA_033439905.1). Taxonomy (NCBI): domain Eukaryota; kingdom Metazoa; phylum Chordata; class Aves; order Coraciiformes; family Cerylidae; genus Ceryle; species Ceryle rudis. The sequence continues at coordinate 101,304 of JAAGNO010027825.1, forward strand.
TATTAGTTTGGAATTTTTTACTTCTGGTCATGATAATTCCTGCATTTTCAGAAAAACAGCCATGCTCAGGCTTTATTCTGTGAGTCACAGGCAGATATTACCCAATCCAGTGGCTAATTATTGCTGTTTGCTATTTCTAAGGCATTTTACAAAAAATAATGTGCACATCTTTGTAATTATAATGTGATAGGAGGAACTGGTTTTGTATCAAAACAGTCTTTTGCAGTGTTGGACTTTAGACTGCATTCACAATCCCCCCTGTATTACAGCAGCTTCCAGAAGAGCTTTGGGAGTCCCTGGTACTGTGTTCATTATACATTTAAAAATAACTTCTACATGCTAAAGTAGAAGCCAGAAGCTACTGTAACTTAGCAACATGATGAAGTGCCAACAGTGGCAAAAGAAATCCCTAAGACCCAGCTCCTCCCTTGTTGCTCTTATTTATTTGCCAAAAGTTTGTTATTTACTGATAAGCAAAGCAAACGTGTTACCATGACACGTATGTTCCACATTTACCCACCAGTTTTGTTGTTGACAAAGAAGTTCGTAAGCAAACAAGAAATTAATAAAGCTCTGTATAAACAAGTGGAAGTTGATAAGATCAGTAATATCGTCTGTCAACCAAGTTAATACAACCAACTTGCTAATTGTGTGAGAAATACTGAGAAATAAAAGAAAGTCATTTGTTTTGAAGAAACTTCATTCCCTATAATCAAATTTTAGTATGACTATAGCAGTCTAAACAGTTCCTTTTATGTGGCATCTATCAAAACATATGACCTGTTTTCTTCTGATTGTTTGATCTGCAAAATTATAACATAAAATGCCTTGTTCAGAGCTACATCTGAAGTCCAGAAGAAGAGGATGTCAGTCATAAAAATGAGAAAATGACAGAGATTTTTGCACATCAAGTTTTTTAAGTATATTAATTAATAATAATGCTTCAGAAATTTTTCAAGTGAGCTACTCGTCCTTCTGATTCTTGCTTTTTGGGTTATGGAAAGCTGCATCTTCATTCTCAGGGGCAACATTTTTTAAAAATATGAACCCAAAGATAGATTTCTTAAACGAGACATTTTTTTCCTGGATTTCTAAATTTGAGCAACTGTAAGCTTAAGTTAAAAAAATAAAATAAAAAAAAAATATACATCAGACAGACATTAAAGCACAGAATTGGAAGTTGAATTTTTGGGTCCTTACTTTATTTCTTCTTTTTGTGTGTGTGTGTGTGTGTGTGCGTGTGTGAAACTTTCCTTAAAAAATGCCAATCTTGTACACAATTCCATCTACCAACCAAGAGGCCATGCAAGACTGAAAAAGCAATCAAAGCTTTGCAAAGTGATAAATTGTCTTTTACACTGGTAATTAGGTTGGTGACAGCACTGACTTATTTCTTAAAAGACCACATTAATTGACCAGTAAATGGCAAAGGCATCTATAAAAAGACTTCTCCTTAGGAAATGGAAGGCTCTTCCACTCTATGCTTTCTTTACCAAATCTACCCATGTGTGTGCCAAAATTGCACACAATGATTATGGCACTGGTATATGTTTTTCAGAGTCTTCCACATAGAGGCTCACAGTTCTTGGCTCTGGGCTTCCCCATTTGGATGACATCAGCACAGCAAGGGATCTGGAAGGCAGAGCTACAGACTCCACCAGCATGTGGGACCCTCACCTGCCACAGACCTAATGGTTTTGGCTGCCAGCCTGCCCTTCTTGCTCTGAATATCTCAAAGCAGGGGAGAGATTAACTAGAGCAGCCCAGAGGCTACTTAGATCAGTGCACAATCTAGAGAGCAGACACTGTCCTTTTTCCGTTGGGTTCCTGGGCTTAGTAATAAAAAAAAAAAACCTGTCTTAGGTCTGGCAATAAAATCAATCTTGCATGCACTTGGAGACAATGCCTTTCAGAAATGTTTTGCTTCATTGAGTACCACGCAATAACTCTACCTGAGTTTATTCTGGTATTGCAGGGTATTGATCAAGTTCTGTTGCATATTCAGCCTCCTCTTGAAGCAAAATATAATGGGCAGTGCTGAATCTATATGCCATCTCTCACAGCATGGGACCAGACACCTTTTAAGAGCAGCTCCTACACAATGAACGCTGCAAGGTATGATAAATTCCTTTATCTCCAACCTAACAGGCATCTGTATCTGAGCTGTGCTGACAATGGTCTCAAGGCAGGCATTTAGAAAAATCTCACCATTATCTTTCAGTCATTCACTCTGTTTTGGCATGAGCAAGTCCAGCTGCTTCTGAAAGACAGAAGGAAGAGGGAGCAGCAGCAGCCATGGCTCAATCTTCTCACTGGGAACCAAGAGTCCCTCTGGTGTCTTCAATCACTTTGTATCCCTTTTATCTGATCTCAGACAAGTCATGCAGATTTCCTTGTTCTTGAGCTGATGACCTCATTAGAAAACAAGGAAATGATGTGGAAATGAACCATAGCCTTATGAGGAGCTCTGCAGGTGCAGCACCTTCCTTGTCATTCTCCAGCAACAAAAAACATTGTGGATCTCTAAATGCAGCAATCTCTGTACCCTTTCAGAGAGAGGCAGAATGCTACAGCAGCTAGGAAAGTAATTCACAGCAAAACATCTTTCCTCAGACTTTTCTGTACATGGACTTATCTTCTTTCAGTCTTTAAGTTACTCCTCCTGAGAAGCAAAAAGTAACCCTTGCTTAGAGCTCAAGTGACCAGAATGATGGAGGCTCTGAAAAAATTCCTGCATCTACAAATCACTGCTAACCTCCCACCTCAAAACATAACCCTTGTATACCATAGAAGTGCTCATATATATGCTGTGTAGCTGTAGGCTAGTCATTTAACCTCTAAAAAGAGGTTACAGAACTCAAATTTAAAAAAAAAAAAACAAAACAAAACCAACCAAACACAAAAAACACACAACAAAAAACAACTCCAGATGTTAAATGACCTGCAGCTACACAGCAAAGGTGAGTACCAGAGATGCATCTTCTACCAGAATCTCACTAGCACAAGAAATTGACTTTTAATAATTAAAACATGTAAATATGCTTCCTGGATCCACTGGTTCACGACCATGAAACACAATCAATCGACTTTTACAACCAATCATTGGTTAGAATAACCCATGTTTTTCCTGTGCACACAAAATACACAGTCCTGTACACAGATTATACTGCAGTTTTCTTTTTCTAGCTTTGCTTATTTCCCCCCTCCCCTCCTGTATCAGACACCTTAATAATGTGGAGCAAAAAGGACCTTAAACCTCCAGCAGAGAAGACACTTTTATCTTGCCTTAATTTGTACTGCTTGTATCAGAAAGGCATTCCTAAGATTTAGATGAGGAGATATAAAGGCAATCTCTCTGGAGTTGAACTATGCTACCTGTGGGCCTAATGTTCTCATGGTTTGCCGGAGGAAAACAAATCTTTCATCCTTATCTTTGCATTTCTTTGCTAATTAAAATGCATGGACTACTTTAAACACTGTTTACCCAAGGGGCTTTCAGCAGTGCTCTTTCACCATTTATAAACAAAACAAAAAATAAATAAAAAACCACCAGTGGAAGGTTTTAAAGTTGTCACATATAGAAACCAGTCATTAATATTCCTGAAGAGTAGTATCACCAAAGCAGGAGATTAACACTACAGGTCCATCTATACAAAACAATTGCCAATCTAAACACATGACAACAAGTGAAATCATAAGCAGCAGAGACAGACACAGAGAATGTACTTAGACCTTGCTGGCTGTTGTGGAACGCTAAGTAATTCTGTGTCACAATTTGTATTTTTCCCTGGGTATTCCCAAAGTATGCAGAAACCCCTGCAGCAGTGAGAGAGAATTATCCAAAGCAAACTGGGAAGGTTTGCAGTGCTGCTAGTGATGATTCTGTTATATTCTAAATTCAATTAGTAAGGCAGGCAGCTAAAATAGCAGCACCTTGCTGATGAAGCAAATCTTTCCCAGGCTGGAGGATAAAACAGTATTTCTGAAGTCTGTTCATGCAAGAGGTTTTACAAAGCCTGACAACAACAAGCCGAAGTACAAGTTCCTCTAATACACTTTGCTTCTGAAGGCCTCAGATCAGCCCAGAAACATTAATTATGGGTGTGGACTCACCATTAAAATCAAATGAGTAATCAGATTTTTCTGATTTTCTGCTTATCAGCCAGCTCGCCTTCATGGTGGTTTAAGATAATGAATATTACTCTCTGCTTGCAATAGATCAGGGCCATGCATGTGGCCAGTTAATTCAGTCCCGCTAACAGGCAGGAAATTATGAAGCACAGAAACTCATGTGCTTGCAGTATCAGCAACTCTGTAAGATGGTGAGTACCATGAAGAAGTCATCTTGGGCCACAGGTGGCCCTTCATGATGCTCACTTCTACCCTTATACCCATTTTAATGATGGGTAGATTAAGACAACAACAAGTTGTTGAATCAAGGCTATGCAGCACATCAACACAGAGACAGGGACTAGAAAGCTGCATTTCTGCTATTTTCTTCTGGGTTCTTTCCTATAAAGAGAAGCACTCCCACTCCTTTTAGCAGACATGCTTTGCGGTTGACCAGTTAGGAGCTCTTCAATATTAAGCAGCCTTCAGAGATGGATAAGCTTGAAAATAAGATGATGGCTACTTCTGAAGGGTCTATATTTAAGTCAGAAGAATAGAGTATAATTATTTCTGAAATATTTTCTGAAGATGAGATTCCTCTGGGATAGATGCCCACAACACTTGTGGCTCTAAAATGACTGATGTCCTTATTATGATATATCATCCTTATTACACTGTAGTGCCCTTGTGCCTAGCACTCACATACCCCTTCTCTCACACACTGAGCAAACCCATCTTGGAAAGTCAAGCCCTGCCCCCAGACCTTCTCTTCAAGGGTGCTAAACAAACTGAGGGAACACGTCCATGTTTTAATACCCTATCTCTGTCCTGTGCCATGGTCTCCTTCTGAAAGGAAAGCAACCTTGGGATCCTGCAAACTGAGGGCAAACCAACCAGTAATGGAAAATTTCTGCCTGGACAGTGGGATTTTAAAATGCTGGAATCAAAACCATTATATGTGCAAGTAACAGAAGAGCAGTTATCTGATAGGGTTTGACTTTTAAAGAAATGGAATCCATTTTTGCAGCCAGAATTAACTGACAGCATATATGCAACCGCTTCAGCTGTTTACCAAGTGACTGGTGCATACAAATCAAGGGTGTTCAATGTCTAAATGCTAATGTCTTCATAGACTATGCAAGTACCAATTTGCACCTACAAGAACTGGGAGCCACTTCCTTTAAATTTTAACAAATGTGGCTGAGAGCAAGGAAAGAGAGAAAGGCAACATGAATATTTCAGGGTGTGCATCTTGAAAGCTTTGGTGCAGCTGCACAGCTCCAATTAATTCAATAGGAGCCTCACATCTAAAACCCTGAGCAATGCTTTGAAAAGTCTAAGGGTTTGATGTCTAGTGAGACTTTCAGAGTCAATTGCTTTTGTTCAGCAGAAGCCTTCACAGAAGAATGAAGCACAGTCTCTCACAGAAAGAGAAGGCTAAAGGGAACAGGAATGGGGGAAGGAAGTTCAGAGTAGGTATTGGCATAAAGATTTGTCCAGCACAGTGTCTAAGGGGCCACATTGACATTATTTGTAATGGTAATGATTCAAAGAGGTCAGACTTTGGCTTTTCCATTACCCAACATCAGAGATTGTTCAGAAACAATTTCCATTTTCTTTGAACCAGCAAAGCCCAACTGGATGAAGGAAGCTCCTGGATAAAACAATCATCCACTGATCCCATTCGAATCAGCACAGTGATAATTATCCTACCTCCAGTAGGATTAATCTGATTGTTTGAATAAATAATTTGGTTTATCTTTTGAAAGCACTCTGAGAGCCCAGATGTCTTTAGACATGCATGTGTTAGTGCTTCACTGTGGAGCAAGGTGCTTTTGAAGTCACTCTTCTGGTTATGTCCACTTGCTGGACTTTGGTTCCCATAACAGCCTGTGCTTGGGACACACTGTTTCAATCCGGGTTAAAATTAGACTGGAAGATGCACCCAAGGAGTTCACCTACTGGCCTCCAGCAAATGGTGAGCAGCAGACAACTACCTGAGGTAAATCTTCTGGTATCTGTAGAGTGGGGCCTGGACCTTCAGCAGCACTTTTCTCTACAGATGCGTTCCCATTGAGATGTTTTACTTGTTAATGTGGGCATAGCCCCATGGCCTCTTGAGTGTGGTCACACACATGTCCATGGTCAGAAAGAGTTTATGCTAAAAAGCATTACAGATGCTAGAAAATCATCTTACTTTTGTATGTGACAAGTTAGAGCCTACTGATGGCTGTGCTGATTTAATTATAAGACCATTTAAACTAAACTGTTTCTAGTAGGAATCACAGAAATTGTCATATTCCTCTCAATTTCAGATGTGATAACTGACAACTTTTTGTCTCAATATTTTTGTTCTGAAAATGTTTTCTATTCTTATAATTTTTAGTAATTTATATTATTTCATGACATGTCTGTGGCATCATATCTACATATCATTATTCCAAGCTGTCATGTCACATTCCACAAGACAAATGCTGCCATGTCAAATCATCACATAGCAGAGCAGTGCTGTTGCTTTCCTTTATCATTAAGGGCAGCTGTTACTCTACACAAATTGAAACATCAATATACTGCAGAAGGGTTCCAGGCTACTGAAAACAGTTGCTCCTGAAATTAGTACACCAAACGCTTATCTTTTTTTGTTGTTCAAAGTGTTAACCTGTATCACTTCAACACAAACAGGAGTAATTTTCTTCAAAGAAACAAAGAGAAAGGGTTTCAAATATTCAGAGTCTGTTTTATGATTGTCTGAACAGACAAAACCAATGTGAGATATAGTCACATTTTTAGATGCCTTTTGTATCTAACAGTGCAAGCAGAGATCATAGAACTATGAAATGCTGGCATAGAGGAAGCCTTTGACATATCTGTAAATTTAAACTTGCATCATTTGCATCCTACTCCAGCGCTTTAACCACAAACCATTCATCCTGGCACAGCAGTGAACCAGATGAATTAAAAAGAGGAAAAGAGAGAAGTCAGTAAGATTCCACACACTGGAGTAATTGTTTGTATTTCCATTTTTTCCCTGCCAATTGCTCAAGTAGAGTTGAATAAAATAGGATTCAGAAAAGATACCGCTTCGTAGATATTGTCAAAATGGTCATAAATTCCAATTCCCTTAGAAACCTTAGTCTTGTGGCCTTAATTCAGATGGAAATATAGATGAGATTGATGCTTGGGAAAGGAGAAAAGAAGGATTTCTGCTGAGAAGATATGCTCATGTACATGTAGGCAGTTTCCAGATTCTTTTGGAAGTTAAAAGTAGCCAGATAAAAAGTCTTTCCCTCACTGATATGATTGCTTATCTTGTCTGTCAGAGACTAGGAGAATTTGCAGACACCAAACATTGTAGATTATTCCCCTTTCACCTTTTGAGTGAATAAAGATGTCAGCAGAGATCAAATACATTATATAATGTTGTCAAGGTAATGCAATGGCTAAGAGTCACTGCACTGTGCAAAGTAAGTAGTACAGGGACTGCATCATATTCTAAGTCCCATTCAACAGTAACATGCTTCAGTGTACACAGAACTTCTCCCTAAGTATCACAGGCTTCAGTGTAGCTAAAGGATGGAGGAAGGGTTATAATGTTCTCTGTGCACATCCCATTGAAAGGCTGAGCAATAACGGTATCTGTGAGTGGAAGACAAGACACACCAAAAGCTGCAGACAGATAAAATTATGAAAAACCTGAATCTGCTTTAGTTTACAGGAGCAAACAGGCTATGAATACATAGCTTAAGTTTACCTTTGCTTTCCTACTTTTCCATACCAAACATATGCAGAGAGTGGAGGATGCGGAAAATCAAGCTTAGGGCCACAGTCTCCTACCAACAGTTTAAAATAATTGAGATTTAGTTTTATATTAAGTGCACTGCAGTACTTTGATCACAAATTTACAAGGGCATGGAGGTAGTTTGCATATAAAATAAACAAGCAAACAAAACAGAAGGAAATCCACAAAAATAGGATTTGGGAAAAAAAAAAAGGCACAGTGATCAGATAGTGGAAGAGTATCTTTCACAAATAGCTTGACCTCTCCCCTTTTCCCATTCTAAGTTCAAAACGTGGACCAAACACCATCAGCCTAACAGACGCTAATACTTTATAAAACATTCCTCTTGAGGACCTGCACCTTCCCTCTCCAAAAATGATTCAAACCCAGCACTACAAAGGAGCCAGTCACCACCCCTCATTAGAGATCTCTGGGTACCATCTCTCCTTTGTCCAGAGGCTGGGACATCCCAGCTGCACCCAGCATAGGTGCTGCCACTCTCAAATGGGGACACAAGCCAAACTGGGCAAGCCCTAAAAACACTGTAAGATATTTTAGGAACATGAGCAATATCAGCAGGAATTTCCTCTGCTAGCAAAAAAATTCAAGAGCTACATGGGCTAGGTAGCAAGGGAAAAGACCCCGCTTTAGTCTTTTTGATTGGATTGAAGAAACACTTATTAAAAGTCAGCCTTACACATCAGCTTAAAGTAACCTGCTTTTGCACTTTCTTTCACAGCAGACAGCAACACTAGCTTTGAAGATAACCATTCATGCATAAAATTACTAATAGAGACCATCTATCTGACGAATGTCTGTTTCTTAATAATTTATATCACTTGATCTATTTTCAAAGGTTAGCCTTACATTAAAATTACAGTTCTGAATAGGTCAGCCTGTTACTTAAAGATAAATTACTCCACCTCTTCATGTTACAGTGTTGTGTTTTGATAATGACAGGCTTTTTATTCCCATGCTTTCCTCTCCCTTCTCAGGAAAAGCATAGCAAAGTATTACCGCAACCTACCTTGTCCATGTTTCCCTCTAACCCCATTTTGAATCTTTTTGACAAAGACAGTCTAAGTATCTCCAGGTTAGAATCTTTTACCTGCTTTTAGCAAAGACTAAGGAAAGACTCAGCACTCCATGATGAAAAGATGAATCAATGATGCATGATAGCACTATGCTAAACTCTAAGCTTTGTCATGCTGTGTGTGAACTAAAATGCTGCATAACCAATACCATTAAATTCATTGTAATTAAAGGATAATTTCTGTTCTCCTTTCAATAGATAAAGCAATAAAATGACAATGTTTAAAGAGGAAATGCCAGCACAATGTGCATGCATTTAACAACTACCCAGGAGATATGCATTGTAAATATACCTGTAACAAAGAAGTTCCTACTGTTTTTTTGTACGGAAGCATTTTGTGGTGGTAATTTCATACCACTGAAGTGGTCTGGAAAGTTACTGCACCACAGATGATGTACTTTAAAAAAAAAAAAGCACCAAACCACTGGTATAGGTATTTTCCTATTTGTGAAGAATTGTCAGCTTCTAACAGTTTGTTACTTATCTTATTACAAATATATCTCTGAATTACTGAGGATGAATAGCTCTTCTCGGGCAACACAGACATCTGCATGTCAGATTAGTGCACCAGTCTGTTGGCTCTGCAGTAGCAAGATGAAAGGAAAAAGCAATGGTTGGATTCTGTGGACCTTCTGTATTAGCTGAATGAGTATGTGTCTCCAGGAGCAGCATCCAGCACTGAGAGAGCCAGGAGAGCTGTGACATCCCTCCCAGCACAGAGCTGCCCTCAAGTATGATATTATCTGAGGAAAGGACAGAGTCCCATCCTGCACAGCAACCATCTGGACAGGGAAACTGAGACAGAAAGTCATTCTGGGGAACTGTCAGGTCTTATGCACCATGCAGCAATCTTGAGAGATTTCCCTAAATTACGCTCCTGACACAACAGCTCAAGTGGAATAACTAGCCTTTGCTCTGCAGAGAAAAATGAAATTAGAATCTGCATGACCCCTTGGAAACACAGACTCAGAGATCCACTCTGTCTCTTGTGAAGCCACTGCAGTTAATGAAATTGTCTCTATTGTTCTTGGCCCGTGTACCATGTTCTTCTCAGAGTTAATCAGCACAAAGTTAGAGATCACACATGCAGTTCAACTACATTTTCCTGAGGCCCCTTCTGAAGAAAATACATGCATGGATAGAATATATGTAGATGAAGAGTAAGAAGTCAATAACTATAACACAGATAATACACAAAGAAGCATCCCCATCATCAGGTTCCATGCACAGTTATCAGCAGTTATTCACAGAGATTGGTGACAAAAAAATCAGTTATACATAAAGAGACCAACCAGCTCCAGCTGCAAAGGTTCAAAATTCCTTCTATGGATGCTAGCCAGTAGAGATGAACCCAGCTCATGCATAGGGGCAGCTATCAGAGTCTCTGGGACACAGAAGCTTTTATCAGCATGGCCTATTTAATGTGCATAATGCAATGTGGGCTTTTTAGAAAATTTTGACAGTGATGCATGTAATAACAAGACAACTCCTCTAGTACTCAGACAGTCTGTCCTTTACCTATACAGGGTGTAAGAGAAAGTGCTGACTTTCTCTTCCTGCAGCTGTGGATCCTCTCCCCATGCAGCTCCCACTTGGAGCGCTACATTACTCTGGGTGCACCCAGTACCCCAGGAACAAACTGCTTCATGTTTCACAGACTGCAAACACAGCTAAGGCAAAAATACAGATCTCTTATTTCAGACCCTGGGCAACAAATGATTCACAAAGAAACACAGCAGGCTTCAGATAGCCCTAGGGAGACTACTGGAGGTAGACTAAGAGAAAGAATGGAGGAAACACGTATTCCTTTTTTTTTTTTTTAGCTAACTCGATATGAAAGGCTGAAAAAATGGGTATATCTCCCTGCCAGTCAGCACATCAGCTCTTCAATATATTGACAGAGACAAAAAAGGAGGATCCCAAAGCCCCCATTTACTCTATGGGGCCTACCCCAAAGTAAGGGATCAGAAGAGGCAAGAATGGTGTAGGACACTGCAGCCCACAGGGCAGGACTGCACTAGTACAGGAGATACTTTTACTCCATTGGCAAATTTCAAGTGTCATATTCAGTCCACCCATTATTATTTCCATGTAGATGGTTATGACATCTAATTCTTTCAGGGCTTATAAAGCATGGAAAACCAACATTGAATCACATCTTCACCACAAGCTGGGCTGACACAAAGGAGGAAAATGTTTTAAATTAATTGATGTGGGTTACCCCAGATCACCTTCTCCAGCAGTAAACTAATTCAGACTTAAGTACAGCCCTTTCAGCAGACTGTGACCAATACCTCCACCTCTCTTACTTCACCATTTCATTCTGTTCTTGTCATGGAAAGATAGAGTAGCTAGAGTTTAAAAAACAAACAAAAAAAACCCCTACACCAACCAACCAAAAAAAAAAAAAAACCACCAAAAAACCAACAAAACCCCTCCAACACCCAAAACCCCCAACCAAGCCAAATTAAAAATAAAAACCCAAACCAATATACCACAAAACTATCTCCAGGACATGCTCTAGCTTCTCCTTGATATTCTATTTTAGTAAGAGATGGACAAGACAAAGCCTGACACCTGCAATCCTCCCAGTCCAAGTGGGGTCTCACTTCTCAGCCAGCAATCCACATTTCCTGAATCTAGAGCCTATTCTGATTCTCGCAGCTTGAGGCCTCGTTGGCCTTTCCCTTGCCATGGCTCTTGCTGTGTGATTATCTACATTTGCTCACTTGTTCTGTGATCACGCAGAGGCCACACAGAGGATCATTGTTGCTTTAACATGCACCAAATCCAATCAGTTCTAGTGCTGTAGCTGGCAGGGCAGGCTCTCATTTCTTTGTTACCCTCTCAAATGTCAAGGCACCAAGATGCCAGTACTGTTTGAATGCACCCAGAGCAAATTGCATTAGCCTTCTGCCAACCTGGTGCCTTATCTGCCCAGGAATTAATTCTTGTTTTGCTGCAATGCACAACCAAAGTTTTAAGTTTCTTGGCCAATTTATTACAATTAGTCTTTCTGTGATGCATTTGGTCTTCTTTATAATTATCCCTCAGAGTCTGTGGTTCTGGGAATTGCTCTGCACACTCCTCTGTTTCTCTAGTTCCCTCACTTTGATGCAGAGGCAAATACCAACTTTTCCACCCCTACCCCCTCCTGTAAATGTAAATTGAGTAAATTGACACAATAACCACAGCACTTGGTGCTTGAACAGTCTGACATGAAAAGCCGGAGAAAAACTGATAGGCTGACAAGAGTGCAGATAAGTTAGTTTCTTCACTTTGGGAAGTTTATTTGCAATAGCTTTCATCTGATCAAATCACCTTTACTTGGTTTGTCTGTCCATTTTCTGTTTATGCAGACAAATTAGGAAAATAACCATACAAGGTATTTTCCCAGAGAACTTGCCAGGTTGCTGCCCAAGTGCCCCCACATAGGTAATCCTCTCTGAGACGTGAGACACATATGGAGGAGGGACAGAAGTCATCATCAGAAGCAGCAATTCATTGAGCTCTTCCATTCAGATCTATTAGCATCTAGATATACCTTCTATGAAAAGTGGTGGGAACAATGTTAAGGCATTAGTCCCACTGAGAGAAATGTAGAAAGAATGACTTTACAGAATTTAAATAAGGAAGGAAAAGATTTTTTTGGAGGCTCCTCTTGAAGCTGACAGTTGGGGTAGGCTGCCTCAGGGCTGCAAGTTAAGGATTTGTGATGATCAAGCTCCTGTTAGTTCACAAGTTAGTAATCCTTTTATCCTTTCTCTGAAAAAAAACCAAAAATCAGAAGTCATCTAGATGATGATGAACCTCATCAGGACCTCCCTGGTAGGTAGCAAGGCCAGCACAGGCCAACTTCCCTGAAGACAAGTTTGTGAAATCTAGTTTCCCTGAAGTTTTACTAAAAGATGATAGGCCGAGCCTGGCAAAATCCTGATGCTGACCCAGTTTTACCAAGCAGATTTCATTGCCTCTGGTACAGAAGTATTATTGCCTACATTATTTAAGTCAGGATATACAGAGTACCAAAAATGCTCCAAGGGACTGCCAAGCATTAAATGTAATTAAGCATAAGTTACAGATGTGCAGGGTATTTTTGCCATAACTATTCCTCTTCTTGATCCTTTTCTCAACCTTAGAAGAAAACTCTTAGTTACAATCCACCCCAAGAAGTTACAGGGTGTCAGGGGTTGGAAGGGACCTTGGAGATCTTCAAGTCCAACCCCCCTGCCAGAGCAGGATCATATAATCTAGCAAAGGTCCCAAAGGAATGCATCCAGATGGGTCTTGAAAAAATCCAGAGAAGGAAACTCCACAGCCTCTCTGGGGAGCCCGTTCCAGCGATCTGTGACCCTTACAGTAAAGAAGTTCCTCTTCACATTAAGGTGGAACCTGTTGTGCTCCAGCTTACATCCTTTTTTTTTTTTTAAGGACAAGGGGGAATGGATGTAAGTTATGCTGCAGTCTCATCAATAATATTAATTATTTCCTCTGTGGCACTTGCAGATCCAACTCTATTAAAATACGTAGCTACCCCAAGCAGTTTCAAAGAGAACTGTATGGCCTTGACAGGCAGGTGATCCTCAAAGCCCTCAAACAAGAATCAGTGTGCATCATGCCACATTGCTTTTATTGCCTGGTATGCTTCATTTCATGACTGCTCATCACATACAAGTAGTTGGGGAAAGGGCCTTGTTCACATTTGGGATCTGTTGGTTTCTCCAAGGATGTTTTGATGCAACTGTGTCAGCCATTTCACCTTCAGCTGGCCCCCTTTCCACAGATGACCAGTCATCCAAAACAGCAGAGAAATTTTAAGCCTCCTTGATCTAAGGGAGGTGGATGAAAAAAGACATGATGGAGGCAAATGTCACAGTTGTGTCACTGACTCAAACATTGCTGCCAGGATACATTATTCAGTATCTTACAGACCTACTGATACAACTCTGAGCTGAACTCTCCTCAAAAGATCAGCCATCCAAGGCTTTCCTGCAGCTGGTGGAGACATTTACTGCTGCAGCCCTAGGGTAGGAGATAGGAATACCTACCTGTGTGCCCACACAGCACCTGGAAACACATCCACTTTTTGCTTCATGAAGAATTCTCCATAGTGATTCTCTCAGAGATTCTCAGCCTTGTATATAAGGGACCCCTGACTCCAGGCACTGAAATCAAGTTGGCCTCTTACTCTGCTTGAAAGTCTATGATATGTGCCAATAAAAAACACTAGACCACATTTCTTTTCCCGCAGATGCGTTATAACTGGTGAAATACTTTATACTAACAAGGAGAAGGCAGAAGCAACACTACCAGCTCACACCTTCACTCCTGGTCTTAATTCATGTCATCACACAGAGTTGAAGTGAGCATCAGAGTAGTAGCTGCTCTCTGAGCATCCCTTCCCTGCACTCTGAATCTGCAAGTACAGATACAGCAGGATGCAACCATCTCCCATCACATGCACAGCCTCAGCTCTCATCTGACTGAGAAAAGATACTGTCATGTTCTGGTCAGGTTTTGCCCTCCTCATACCTCTTACCTGGCTTTGTGATAGAATCCATTTTGGGGGTAATGGGAAAGAAAATTGTTAGACCTTTTTAAAGGGTTTGCTAATGAATTTATTCATGAAAGACTTGAAGGCGCGAGCTTTCCATCAAACACCAGCACAGGCTTTGTTAACTGATACTTACCTATGACTTCTACTAGAAAAGCCAAGACGCTATTTTCCTGTTGCTTCAATACCTTTTCACACATTTCAACTGTGTACTGTCCCTAAAGAGTATCGGACCATGTCCCAGTTGATTAGATCAGCAACAGTGAAGACCCTGGCACAGCTTACATAAATCCTAAACTTCTCATGCTTCAAGACATCTGCTTTGCAACTGCAAGACACAATAGGCCAAAAGCCAAAGTTCTCTGTTCCATCATGGTTTTCAAGAATCTCTAGAGATACAGAAATATCCACTGCTCTTTGCTCATTTTGAAAGCTAAATTAAATACCAATCTGTATGAAGTGTAAGAAATTTTTTTCCAACATCTTCCAAAACAAAGATTGGTAACTCTGGGGAAGGCAGGCCACATGATCCATTACAGACCTTTGGGTGAGGCAAACACAACTGCTGTCACAGTGAAGCCACAAGGCAAGAGTCAGGTCGTAAAGGCAAAGAAAGCTATACAACAAGCTTCACACAACATAAACAGCTTCAGAGATCAGAGTCTGCACCCCTTAAATATAAACATCTCTCATAGTGTTACAGCTGGAGCATCAACCACATGAAAAAGCTGTATTACCAGATCCTCAGCCCAAATACTGCTGGGTCTGCTCTAGCCACAAAGTGCAGGGGAATGCCATTTTATTTTTTTGTTGTTTGTGCATTGCATCTGTCCCATTACAAAGAAAAGGTGCTGGCCAGGCACAGCCCAGATATGCTTCTGTTCCCTAATTGACGCCCAGCTCAGACCCTAAGACCACCACCGAGAGAACATAAAGCATGCTATTTAAGCAATAAAATTCTAGTGGGCTGACCCTGGCTGGACACAAGGTGCACAACAAACAATAGGAGAGGGGAGAGAAGATATAACAAAAGGGTTGTGGGTTGAGACAAGGATGGGGAGATCACTCAGCAATTACAGTCATGGGCAAAACATACCCAACTGCAGAAAAAAAAAAAATCCAGCGTGGGTCCTTTCATGGGGTGTATTCCTTTAGGAATTGACTCTTCCAGTGGGGGTCCCCCACAGGGCCATAAGTCCTTCCAGCAAACTTACTCCAGCATGGGCTCCTCTCTCCACAGGTCCTGCTAGGAACCTGCTCCACCTTGGCCTTCCCATGAGGTCACAGCCACCTTCAAACATCCACCTGTGCTGGCATGGGGTTCTCCATGGGCTGTGGGTGAATATTTGCTCCACTGTGGACCTCCATGGGTGGCTGGGGGACAGCCTGCCTCACCACAGGCTGCAGGGGAAATCTCTGCTCTGGTGCCTGAAGCACCTTCTTCCTCTCCTTCTTCACTGACCTTGCTGTCTGCAGAGTTGTTTCTCTCATATATTCTCACTCCTCTCTTCTCCAGCTGCAGGTACACAGTTTTTTTCCCCACCTTCTTAATCATGTTATCACAGAGGTACTACTACCTCTGAAGAATTTCTTCACCATGAGGGTGATGAGACACTGGAACAGGTTGCCCAGAGAGGTGGTGGAAGCCCCATCTTTGGAGATGAGACCAGGCTGGATGGGGCTCTGAGCAACCTGATCTAGTGGGAGGTGTCCCTGCCACTGGCAGGGGGGTTGGAACTAGATGATCTTTAAGGTCCCTTCCAACCCTGACAATTCTATGATTCTATGTCCTCTCCTCCCAGCAAAACCTTTAGAGTACTGGTCCCACTGGTGTGCTCGATCTGCATACCCTGCCCATACAGAAGTGATGAACAGCACAAGGAACAGCTGCAGTAGATAAGAGTATTTAAAGGAGAGCCTCATGTGAGCTCTTCATCATCTACCCCTGGATTCTGGGATTGGGGGATTTTGCACCTTGTCACCTGGAGAAGTTTCAGACACAGCTCCAGCAGTGAAGTCAGAGACAGAAAATGGAAACTCATCTTCTCTGTGCAATAGTCTAAAGGTTACAAAGGTAACAAGAGGTTACGTCTGCAATTCTGATCAGCAGAGCTGTGTGCTGATCAAATCACAGAGACAGATAAAGCCCTACTAAGTTACCTTTCCTACTGTCCTACTTCACTACTGTGTGATTAGAATAGATCGTATGGCATGTGCAGATGATTAATGATTGCAGTAATTAAGAAGGTGGATGATTTTCCCATGTAAGTCCTTCCTGCTACCCTCTGGACCTGAGCTTCTCCCGTGGTCAGGTAACTCCTTACAATAACTGCAACAGTGATTTATCTTTCTATCAGTGAATGTGTCTGATGCCTCAGTTCCTGCTGCCTGGGGATTGTAGCCTTCCATCCTAATCAACAACCTCCTGGGCAGATAAGGTGCTCACATTTAATGTCTGAAACTCTTAAGTTGTTGAAAAAAAGGTTTGGTGTAGGGGTAGAAATATCAGGGAAGGCTGAAGTGAGATGAACTTTCACAAACATTTTAAGTGATGAATTGAATATTCTAAATGATTAAGGGTTTGGCCAATCCAAAACATCATCTTTAAGTACATTTTTTTTTTTTTAATCTTATTTTGGGGTTATTAAACACTTTTTGTTCAATCTTTTAAATTATAAGATGATACTTCAAGAAGTATACAAGATTTACACTAATCTTGTTAGAAATAAAGCAAATTTCAGAAAATTGTTGAAATTAGCAGTGAAGTCACATAGTAGTCCAGATGGCTGCAAATTCCAGAGGAACAGGGCAAGCAGCAGGGAATGGCAGGAGGTCCATGAAGAGTAACTGGGATAGCATTTGCTGCCCCAAAACCTTTCAGATGGATACTGCTGGACTGTCCCCACACTCTTCTCAGGGACTTGTCCATGACCAATGGCAGAACCAAACCTAGAATGAGGTGCCAAGCAATGATCTAATGCCTCAAAGTCATCCAAGACTGAGAAAAGGCTGGATGGGACACAAGACTGCATGGCACATAGGAAACAGTCATAACGACGTGATGTGAAAGATGCAAAAAGACAAATTCAAAAGCTTTGGCAATGTTTCCTCCATCAGGCAAACAAACAGATATTGGCATCTATGTCTGCTCAGGTCTTACCTGGTGAATAATTGATGCATTTCCATGTGTTTTTATTCAAAAGTGACTTTGAAGTTCCAATCTTCGATATTTTCTGCTATTCTTAAGGATTAGAAGTTGATAATGGTGATTTATAATCAACAAAGTGTCCACATTAGCAGAGACTTAAAAAAAAAGGTAAGAAAGAGTGAAAGGAAAAACAAAAGGCAACTCTAATAACCATTGCAGGAACTAGACAGACATTTCCTTCATACTGAGCTGTCAGTAAGTAAAAACATATTGTGGCAGGCTGTAGTTTACCTATGCTTGCATGCAGGCATCAGAGGCTCAGTGGGACTAATTATGAAAATATGATTATAATGGATTAGTAATTCTGTCAATCAGAGACATGCATCTGGTAACAAAAAAGCAATGGGGAAAAATGCCACAGGACAGAAGAAATTTATGCTGTGGGTTAGTACCAAATGCATGTCTCATGGGAGAAAAAAGATTTGAGTTATAGTGGGGGAGAATTACTGCCATTGTATATTAATAAGAAAACATGCATCAGATCTGTGGCTCAGAAAAGCATTAAGGACAGCTGTAAAGTGTTTTTTACCCTTTCTCTCTCAAGATGGCTTTGACTTACTTGGAAAGAGTACAATTTGAAGCTGCAGTAAAAGTTTGCAGGCAGAATAAGCAAACATCAGCATTAGATGGTTCTGCTCAGTCAAAGGAAAGGGTGACATCTCAACCACAAAGGACATTTTGTTTATCTGTGAAATCACATTCTAGAATTGAAAAACAAGAAAACCAGGGGGAAGACACTGCAATTTGGGTAAAAAACATGGGTTTAAAACCAAAGAAGAAAAAAGTGTCTTCAAATCTATTTCCTTAATGGAGATCCCCTTTCCTCCCTTACCCACGCCTGGTTTGCTATTTATGACCCTTCAAGAGAGCTGGACTATGGTCAGGATGTCTCACTGAAGACAGCTGAGAAGCTGTCCCGTCTCCTTTTCTGGATAAAAACCACCATAAAATAATTTATTCTATAAACCAATGTGAAGCTTGTAAATAACTGCAAGCATTTTGAACTTCATTCTGTGCTTTACAGCTCTGCCAATATGTGCCCTAGTAACTTGGCCAACTCTTGGCATATTAATATGTTTTATTACAATTTTTGTTCCTTGTTTGCTCAGGGGGGGTTGCGGCAGTGTCTGTGTTTATAGGCCAGTCTGGAAGGCACACGTTCCTCCAGAGGAAACAGCAATCTCCTGGCTCAGCCTCTGCAAGCTGAGGGGAGCCAAATGCAGCTGGGACCAGATCTGTCTGCAGTTCCCTGGGAGGCTTGAGAGCACTGTCATCTGGAAAATTAGGATTCTGCAGCTTCCTTGGCTTTCTCCTTCACAGCAGGGAGGGTAGGGGTGGAGGAAGCTGGGGGACTAAGGAGGACCAGGGACCAGCTTGTCAGTCTACAGGGCTAGATAACTGCTGAAATATTGTTGCTGGCCTGATGAGAAAAATACCATCTTTCTTTCAGCTGATATAAAACCAGCCAATTAAAGTTCTTCTCCTAATCCCAGCTGGTTGCCTCAGGTACTTGCACCATAGCTGAAGGATAAAGAATTCATACAGAAAAATGGACTGGAAACATTGACCATAGAGCAGGGCTGTGACAAGAGACTGAAAACAGATCAAATGAAGACAAAATTATCTGCATATGCTTGGCCTTTCCTTTGACCTACCATTGTTGTCTCTTCTGTGAAGATGCTACAGGCTAAGTCTTAGAAGCACTGTACCACTAAGAGATAAGAGAGAAAAGGAAAATAAACACTAAACTGAAATGCAGAGAATAACTCAGAATAGTTTTGCACTCAGAAGAACAGAATAAGAGGAAATATATAGGTTTTCTCTTCTGCTATCACCTTGCTTTTCCTCGCATACAAGTGCTTTTTGTCCATTAGAATTACTCTGAAATTATTCTGGTATATGATTGGACTCGGGGTATGAGCCTTCCAGCAGCACTTCTGCTAGGGTGGAGTGGATAAGAGGAGAAAGGAGGCAAGGCTAACATGAACAGCCATCAGCTAAATAAGTCATAAAAAGTGCATATTCAAATATAAGACCAGTTTAATTTTGAGTATAACTTCTATCCTACAGCCTAGTAGATAGAGAGACTATATTGGTAAAAGCTACAATACAAAAGCTAGCAAAATTAGGCAGTATGTCTGACCCACAAAGATGTGCTCCTGGCTCCAACCTATACCACTGACAAGCAGGGAATGCCATCAGGAAAAGAGATCAGAATCAGCAATAAAGAGATAAATCCCAAACAGCTTTATAAATAAAAATAAAATCCATAAATAGAATAAAATCTTTTTTATTATTTTGGTTGGCTTGGGACCTCTCTCTCCCTTCAGCCAAGGAACTCAGAGCAACTTTACCCCATCATTTGTACAATAAAAAGTGATACAGAGAGTTTCCTGCAACAGCCTCACTGAAAACCTATTTGAAAACAAAAACTGCAGAGAAAGGAGAGGAACCAAGGCACAGTGAGATGAACCTCAAGTGCATGGTCTACTTCTTACTGGGAATAACTTCTTTCACCACTTTGTGCTACAAAAATCCCATTGCTTCAGCAGCAGCAGAATGAGCATGAGCTCAGTAGCTCCCTTGTAAGTTCCTTTCCTAACTGGCACAAATGAATGGATTTTCAGAAACAAGAATACACAGAACTTCAGCATCTACAGCTTTGAGCAGATTTTTTGGAGCATTGGTCCCAATTTGGACCTATTTTTATGTAAAAGTTGGTGAGCAGTAAGAATGGGTGTGCTGTTGCTCTTCTAGACTAACTTCCTTCCACAAAAAAGTTTCTCCCTGCTGAGCATTACTGAAACCTGCTACTTATTATTTCTCCCTAAATGAGCAGCTGATGGCCCCTAGGTGACCTGCGCTGTGATTACAAGGACTTTCCCTGTGCTTTGGTTTCAGATTAAGTAATTTGCAAAACCAGAATTTTTCTGCAGAAGTTGAATGGCTGCTGATGAAGGAAAAAATAAAATAAAATTATGAATTCAGCTCTTTTTGAGACATCACTGTTGTTCAGAGTCAATAAAGAGACCACGTAAACAACAATAAGATGTGGTAAAACTTATTTCATATGATTGCTTGGTAAAATGGCATCATGATGATAAGGGTGGTTTTGGATGACACTGCCAGCTACATACAGTTCATATATGGTGCCCCCAGTCCACTCTGTTTTATGTCAGAAACAAACTTTCAAGAATCATAACTACCTTTTTGAAGCCATGGCGAGGTGTTTGTCACAGCCATGCTGTCTCTGCAGTTGCTCAATGTACATTTACACTGCCACCAAGTCACAAACTGTCAATAGCCCAGCAGTGATTTGATTTTCAGGATCCTGTGTTTGCTGCAAGTCATACTAATATACCCAGTAAAGTAATGAACTTTTAGCAGCCTGTGTTGCAAGTGGACATACCTGCAATAGCTGCTTCTGAGTTGTTAAAACCATTGAACAAGTCATTCTTAAGACAAAAGCTTTATAGTTTATTTTAATAACCTGTATATTTTAAAGCCTAGACATTTTTGTGCACAAAGCAAACACACTCTGGACTTTTACCTAATACAAGCAGAGAAGACAATTTAGTCCAGGTGTAAGCTTATGAGGCAGGCTCATGAAAAGAACAGGATCATGTTCCTTGTTAGGAATCCTCCTTTTTTGAAGGTACAGGGACCTCCTAAATGGATAACTAAGGGCTAACCTCCAATACTAGGATCACCGATCAAGATGCACCACTATAGGGTCTAATTTTAGACAGAAAAGTTTTCATGACACTTTCAGAAAAGTGGATTCTCAGCACTTCAGCTTTCCTTTCTTCACTAGCAATATGCCCATGTGCACTTTGCATTGGATTATTTAGCCAAAACCAGGACTCTAGAAATGGAGTGGCAGGATGTAAATAGGACTGATCTAGATAACATCACGCATTTCATTGTCCTGCTGAAAAGATAAATTCAGCCTGTTACTTGCTCAAACCCTCTCATATGTCTGAAAAGAATATTTTCATGTACTCAGCAGCAGGCATAAGTGAGCTGTGATGGAAGAAGCTAATTTTGGGAAGGACATTGGAAATTAATCAGCAGGTGTTCTCACACCATGGACATGTTCTCTGCTGAAAGGCACAAGCTCACTCAGAGACTGCTGCACCACAAAATCCCTGCAGCTATTGAGAAATGCAAGCCAGAGGCCCATTGACTAGAAAGGTACTACAGCAGAATTGATTCTAGGTCCACATCTTACATTTCAAGCTGGCAGTATTTAAAACCAAGCTTTAAAGGGAAACAGGCTTAGACAACCCTCATGAGACAGCAATCGCATAGCAATGGTTGCTAGTGCTGCTGCAGAGATGGGGTTGTGCCCTGCCAGCTCCCATTGGCTACTCAACAATTGTGCTCAGAAACTGCAAGATATGTGCTTCAGCTGTGGGCCAGCGTCACCATCAGATCTGAAATCCAGGGTTTGACCCAGTAATGTAAAACTTGCCATTCCTGTAGAATTTTCCTCTTTGAAGTCAATGAGGAATTTCCACCAACAGTAAAGGATTCCTGAAAGAGTCCAAAAGCTGTCATCTCAATTTATTTATGGGGTTTTTTTGTTTTTTGTTTTTTTTTCATCTGTCTTTGTGGTAGAAAGGGACCTAATAGCAGCCTTTACCATGAGCCAAATTTACTGGGCACAGGGCTAAAAAAAAAGTACCCAAGAGCAATCGAGTTGGTCCAACAAGCACTGGACTTCTAAATGGATCCACTACATCAAGGATGTTGTTGTTTGTAACTACGCTGATGGTCTGAGTACTGTGTTTTTTAGGAAACAGCAGTCCTAAGAGCATTTGATCTTTGAATCTGTTAAAGGAAAATGGCAATAACAACAACTACAAAAATATTCTAATGTAGAGACAATGTGGGAAATCAATAACTAAATCCCAATCTTTTGTCATGCCTTTTTTCTAAAAGTTTTTCACCATACTTTTACTATTTTCCTATGTATCATATTACCTCAGCAAATTGGAGCTTTGCTGGTATTTCATTACCCTTGTGAACACAACAACTGCTATATAAATAACAGCAACACTGTTTCTCAGGGATAAATAAATGTATTTTGATCATATCTGAAAGGAAAAGGAGGGGGTGAGTAATCTTTGGTCTGAGATAAAGCAAAGAAAATAGTGTAAAAGAAGGGTGCATAATCAGCTAATACACAAGCAAATGAAAGAGGTTTACTACAGAAATGGCTTTCCTTTTTAATAAGAGTTTGTGTGCCCAATTCAGCCTATTTTCCCAGTACTATGTTGTCTACTAAAACCTACTCCTTCCTTTATATCCTGTCCCAGCATCTACCACATTCAGAGGGTTGCTAACATTTACCTCCCTACCGTGATGTTTTCAGATTGCAGCATTCCCCAATAACAGGTAAGTTTGTAATTGCTCATATTCATAAGGTTCATTTTCTTTGGACAGTACCTTTCATATCCTCTTTCCACCTGAGTAACTAATTCCTATAAAGCTTACAGAGACAGTTCAGTTCAAACACCAACTCTGCCAAGGTCAGAGACCTCCTGTGCTCAACTGTGCTGGATGCCCATTCTTTTTCATCCCCTCTCCTCCCACTAGAAATAAGAAAAGGGGAAAACCTATCCTCTCTCTCATTTTTAAAACAGTTTTGTTCAGATAGAGCTCTGCTACCACCTTTCAAATGACAGCAACTGCTGGTAATTGAAAAAAAGAAAGTGGAATAGTTTATAGCTCCAGTTGAGAGCAATAGCCCCTTATTTACAAGGCTACAGATTCTGCTCTATCCCTACACACCATGAGCAGTGCTCTGCACTTCCCTTCTTCCTAGGAAAATGGGACCACTCGCAGACTAAAAGAGAACCCATCATAAGATGCATGGCAGACTCTGCCTGCAGTTTGTCAAAGCAAAGTGAAAAAAAGATTTTATTGGTATCATTTTATTTCCAGTTAAGTTCCATAAAAATCAATCTCTGGGAAGTTCCAGTAGCTGATGTCTGCATTTACAGGCTAATGCAGTGAGTAGGCATAGCTTGAAATAGATAGCTGTAAAAAGAGATAGCAGCAATGCAAATTGGACTGAATAAGAAAATTATACCCTGAATTGTATGACTAAAACCAGCAAAGGCAGAGCGAGTACAACTGACAGATCTCTGCTTAAGTCAGGGTTTGTAAATAACATGGAAGCAGGTAGAGTGACAGTGCAGCACTGGAGAAGCAGCAGCCTTCCTTCTAGGAACTTGTTACCTGCTTTCAGAATTGAATTTGTATCCAGAGACAACATAAGCTGCAAACTGTACAAAAATACTTAGGTATGGAAAATGCTGTAACTGCATGTAAAAATTCTAAACTTAATTTTTTACAGATAAGTCTGGGTTTTTGAAGTTGTGTTAAAAAAAAAAAAAAGAAAAAAAAAAGTAATTTCAAGTCTCCAGGTACAATTTACTATGCATTCAACAAATTCTCTCCTTCAGTTCAAATTGGACCTCAATCCTCTTGCTGTCTTTGTGGATACAGAACAAGATGCAAAGCTGCTGCAAGTTTTAATGTACCATCCCTGCTGAGTAGGTATCGCTACAAAGTGTTGATAACTCAACCTTTCCTTTTAAACATAAAAAAAAATAGTTTTGAGTCAGGACCTGTGGGCTTTTTAATAGTTTAGATCCCATTTTAGCTGCTGCCTAGAGCATAATGCCTGGAGCATAAATGAGAGGGCAAAAATCGAAGTCAGAGGTATTCTGCTAACTCTAATTGTATTTATATTTCAGCTAACTCAAATCAAAACACAGGGAATTTGAAATAAAAGCTATGATTCCCACAACAGCCCATGGCCCAAAAGGGAGATGTAGCAGGCAGTCTATGCATACTGCTGCTGTGAGGATGAGTGAAACCATAAGTGAGGCTGCACACAAAATGAGCACGTTTTGACCTTTGAAGTAATTCCCTCCTTGTGAAAGCCGAAAACTGGCTTAATACCTACAAAAATTGCTCTTCCAAATAGATACAGACCAATTTCAGGAGCAGAACCAGGGAACAGCCATGTGACTGACAGCAGGAATAGTTTGGGTAGGTCAGGAATGAAGAAAATTCATGCAAAAACTGCAGCTATTGTTCTGCTTGCCTTTTCCTCAAGCCCATTCCCATCCAAGACAGGCAGGTGGTTTGGCACCTCACTCCAAATGTGCTTTGAGCTAAACTCTGTCCTGACCCCAGTCTTCGTCAATACTCACCAAGACCCTCTAGAGGGATCCCAGCTCAGAAGGTCCCCAAAGTCCCCAACCTTAGCACTCTTCCTTTTGCAAAATCCCACAAAGCCAAGCATGTCTGACTCTCAATGGACATGGGGAGGAGAGCACACCAGATTTGGGAAGAAGGGAGAGCAGATGTGGGTGCAGCCACACACCTAGCCATGTACTGTCTTTCACTTGAACTGGCTTTCTTTGCTCCATCTCCTCCCCAGAATTTATGGTCCTTTCTGATTCAAAGCTCTCAATCACCACCAGGAGAGCTGTGCAATACGAGCCGAGAAGGGGCATCAGGAAGGGACTGTAGGCACACTGCAAAAGCCAACGAGCTGCCTGCATGCATCACATGTGGCATCCCAGGAAGAAAGTTCTTGGCTTACCATTCTTAACAATGGGAGAGGTGAATTATAATCATATAATTCCTGGTTCTTAGGGAATCTCAGTCGAGGATGCTTATCTTTCCTGACTGTGTCACAAGTGACAGGTAGCCAACAGGCAGATGTCATCAGCTTTAGATATCACCTCTGAGACATTGCTCTATGCAGGCCTTAAACAGAGCTATTTTTCCTCAGTTCCTTAAGTTTTTGCTTTTTAGCCCATTTTTCCATTAAGCAGCTACCTCTGTTTTAACAGATATAATTTTCAAACTTTTTCAAACAATTCCACTTTTTACCCTCTCCCAATTATACTAATCACCATTGTTATTATTTATTTCTCCAATATCTCTCCACTACTGCAGCATGCAGAAATACAAACTTTCCACAGTACCATATTAATCTCTCTCAAAACTCATTGCAACATCCAAACATTCTTTTAAATTTACAGTTAACAGGAAGGATTCCAAAATTTCTTGTAACATTGGAAACACCATTTGGTTTTTTTCTGTTTGTGTTTTGGTGTTGGATTTTTTTGCTTTGTTTTGGGTTTTTTTGGGGGGGTTTTGTTTGGTTGGTTTTTTTTAATAGTAACAGGCTTTTACAAGCATCTGGCAGAAGAGGATACACCAGCAAACATCTGTAATCAAAAAGCAGCAAATGTTTATAATGCCATTGACTTTGTGTATACAGTTGTACTGCTAGCAAGTGTAGTATGCAATGGAATAAATGCTACATGATATCTGTATCTTTGTCAATGAGACAGAAAAGCTCTCCCTTTGGTGCTGCACCTGGTAAAAGCCATTGAGACAGGCAGAAAGACATGCTGGGAGGTAACAGGTTGAGACAAGAATGTTCCCACTGTGCTGGCACAGCTACTTTGCCTTTCCGGCTTTAAAAAAAACAACAAGCCACACACCCACTCCCCCCCCCCCAAGTTAAAAAAATCTAAAACAAAGCAAACAAACAAATAAAACCAAGCAAACCAAAACCAACCAAAAACCACAAACCCAAACCAATAATGTAATCTTCTGGGCTAAGATTTTTCTAGGGCAGAGACCAACTGCTATTGCCCCTCATACAGCTTCATTCCAAACACTGCCACCAAATCCTAGGTCCTTCTCCAAGGTCTGCTGTTGTTAACATGGTAACACATTAGGGGAGAGGAAGAGACAGAAAATACATCTTAGCCTCTATGGTATGTATGTGTCATAAATTTGGAAAAAGTTGAGTACCCATGGTTAATGAGAAGTTCCAAGTTTATCAATGTATTTTCTCTTGCAATACTCTATTGCAGAATGAATTTTTAACAACAGAAAACTCTCCTTACAAAATGGGTCTATCCCTAATGTCTCAAAATGTGCAAAAATTAGTGGAGAGCGGTCTTTTACTATTGAAGTTTTAACATTCTTTCTGGGGATTCACAACAAATTGTTTTCCAGGTCAATTCAGTCCCCCAGTTGAATTCATAAAGAGTCCCATCTCTAACAGATGCCAGCATTAAAGTTACCTTGTTAATTGGGTCAGAGGAGGCAAAATAATCCCTTTTAAAAAGACCACCACAAAAAAACACAATACAAATCTGCCTGGAGCTTCTAAGCAACCTCAAGTAAGAAAGTGCCCAGAAAGCATCAGAATAAGAATATTCTAAGAAACTTCAGGATACTATAGAACAAAGCCACACTTTCTTTCTCCCTTCAGACAAGGACTTGCCATAGCATCGATTTGCAATGAGACCTGCCTTTTATAACCAAAGCATACAAAAGGAAGGACAGCTAAATGACCACTGGCTGTCTCTAATAATTTGCATTTAGGTAGACAGTAGCTTCCAGCAATGTTCCTTTTCTTGGGTAAATGAGGAAGAGAAGAAAGAAAACAGAAAAGGAAGATCTGATAGGTTGGTTCACTTGACATTTATTCTGAATAGTCATAATTCAGGGGCACGCACATCCTCCATTGCTGCTGTAAAAACTGCAAATGCATTTGTGGAAATTTTCAGAAGTAGAAGCCCAGCTGCCTTCAGTCATCACAAGAGTACAAAGCACTCAGCATGCTCCCTGCTTCTGTCCTGTTAAAGCAAATATGCATCTTGAAACAACAGATCAGCTTCTAAGAAAATAAATGCACACATGCTCTTAATGGAACCTTTTTCTTTTTTACCAGTTCCAAAAAAAATGTGTCACTTCCTGTCAGGGCTAAATCTGAGCATATAATCTGTGAAGAGATAGGGTTTGTGCAAACAACATGACAAATAAATAGTTATGTACAAAGGCAACAGCATTCTGAGATTTCACAAGACAAGTAACCTCAAGGTGTAAACACTTGCAAAATAATTAGCTTATCAGTTTGCTTGCATCCCTGCATCTTTTCATAAGTTTGCAATGAAATGAAGTAATCTCACTTGAAGCTACTTTTGGTTTTCTAGCACTCTGAGAAACCTTCAATTGTTAGTATTTATATTCCTGCATTGAGTAGGAGCTCCATTATGGAGCTGGGCTCCATTGGGCTGGCTGGTCTCTATGTGGATACTCATGAAAGAAACAACCAGCACTTTAAGCATGGGCTATCTTGATTTATTTAGTTATTTTCTATAGCCACAAGGGGAAGCAATTGTCCGAGCTGAATTCATGGTCAGCAAGCGGCAACTCTTAGTTACATTAGGACGTTTCTACTCCTCAGCTATATGTTGAAAGGGTATGTTTAAGAGGAGACTGAAAGTTGCTGCTGAAGCCATAACGTAGAAGATGCTAAATAAGGTGCCAAAGGTGACATCAAGCCTTCAGGAACAAGGGGTCCATCAGCTCTGGAGCTCAAACAAAACCAACTTGCTTCCAGAGAGATGTTCCTACACAACCCAGTTACTCAGGTAAGAGCTCACAAACCTTGAACACTGTATTCATGTGTATTCCTCTTCTAGTCAAGCAAGACCAACAGCCAGCTGGCAAATGTTTTGCTGGCAAATGTTTTTATTTTTTTAGAGACTAAACAGCCATAGATAGTATCATTAATGTCACTCCATTAACAAATTTCATTTCAGACACTCTCTGTTGCAATGGATTTTTATTCCATTAAGCTCAGAGTACTCTACCTCCCCTTAGAAAGAAGGGCATGTGATAACGTTTAGTAGAGCAGCCATTAATCTGTATTTCTGGCACTGCTCTGGAGGTCTGAACAGTACAGACCACAGTTGTACATAACAGTAGTTTCCTAAAGCCTCCAGCACAAGCCAGTTGCAGTTGGTTTTGTGCATTTTGGCTGTGTTAACTCATATTTGCTGTCCCTACTGTTCACTTTCCTGGCTTCTAAAACTGCTGTTGTAAGCAACGGAAGAAGCAGCAGGGTCCAAATGATAACTAGCCCTCATCTGCTATCTTTGCTCTGCAACAACATTACACAGTAATGCCTCAGGCATGTAAAAAGAGCACTGCTAAGTCTGAAACATTCATTCGTTGGCTGTAAATAAGGATTACCCAATCTCAGATGGAAGGATCAGACGTTGCTGCTTAGTCTGCATGTGAGAGACAGATGTATGAAAAAAATGAAGAAGCAAACCAACTGGGATGATGTTAGGCAGGTGACTCATCCAACCAACAGCCCTTTAGCAAGGTGGAAGGCCTCTCTGTAAAATGAATTCCCTTCTGGATTATTGCCTCCCAAAGCAATAACATGAATCCACCTAACATTTAAGCAAAGGGATATTGGATTTGACATATCAACAATGATCATAGAAGGTCACTACTGAATACCCAGCTGAGAAAAGCAGGTGCATGTGGAAAGGGGCCAGGTATCACAGGGTATCTAAAGGAGATTAACCTTTGAAGAAAACAAAAGATATTAAGAAATCATCAAGGCAGGAACAGTCCCACAGGAACCAGCAGTTAGTTCACTTTTCATTGCTAATAAGTGATACAGTAAAAGCCTGCATTGTTCTGCATTTGTTTGTTGGGATTTTGTTTTGTGTTTTTTTTTCTAAACATGAAGATAAACTGACAGATCACTCAGTCCAAACATCACGAAGCAGACACCATACAGAATAAGCCTCTCTTTGAAGCAGAAATCAAGCAATCAGTCCAGGTTCAAAGATCTCCAAAACCCATTCTGCAATTCCATCCACTGCCAAGCATCTCCAAACATGCCCACTGCAGCTTCCTGAGATGACACTGGAGATGAGCTACTGAGAGAGACCCCAAAAAATTAAATTTCCAAATAAAACCCATCCAGTGAGATAAACTACAGCAGAACACATGCAAATTCCATTCTAGGAATCAACTGCAATGGGGTAGTATCTGTCCTTGGATGAAGATTTGTGCCGACACATTCATGGAACAGGAGTTGGAGTGTAATAGTTCACTGGGATTATTATGCTCCCATCACCAGACTTTTCCCTTTGAGATATAATAAAACTAAAGTAAAAGTCTTCTTTCAGAGAACAGAAACTAACCTGCTAACTTATTTTTTATTCAATTTAACTTTCTTTCTGTTTGTACAAGTCTTCATGGGTCCACATGTACCACACACACTGCACGAGCATTTACTAATATTGCAAAACTGAAGCTAATTTGCTCTCCCTGCCACACAGAATACTTAAGCCACTTCAAGCAAAGAGCAGCTCATATTTAGAGCTCCCCTCTGGAAAAAGGCCAAACCAAATATTCTAACAGGGGAAGGGGATGAAGAGACTTCTCTCCTGATTCACTTGAGCCTCTCTCCACAACCACTCATTTTCCAACTTCCCCAGCTGGTAGAGCAACCAGATAACCCAAAAATCCCACATTTGGTCACAATGAAGTTTGGATGTGGAAGCCTTCACATCCATCTAAGAGCAGCTCTCAAAAATAATAATTAAAAAAAAAAAAATTTTAATTATGTATATATCATTCTGCAGTGCAGAAAAACCTTTTCCCCTGAGACAACTGAGGTATGATAGTTGTCTCTTTACTGGGGAACACTATCCTAGCACTGCAACATGACCTGCTAGATACACAGATCCTGGGTGGAGACAGTAAGAGAGGCTGGTGGACTGCACACCACTTCCTCCTGACCCCAGGGCAGCTAGTTCATAGCTAAGGATGCTGCTTGGACCCTGCCCAAAGAGCTGTCCTCCCACCCCACAAGCCATGCTGGATGCAGTGTCAGGCTGCAGTGACACATCAGGTAAAATTCACAATTCAACTCCTTCAACACAAAAATAATTGTCAGCCCAAGAAGTCACTCAAAAGGAGGTTTTTAAGCCTGCTGGATTTCCGAGATCTACAGAAATCTGATACACAAAGCAAGTAAGTTTACACCGAATATTTGGTTTTGCATTTAAAATATCAATCTTATAAATAATATATGAGTGCTTTTAACTACTGTATCTGTACAGAGTACATTAAACTGCATATGGATGATCTGCAATAAATAATACCCTTCTCACATGGGCACTGGAAGCCATTTGACAATCAAGACAAGGTCTCAAAGGCTGTTCAGTTTTAGGACAGGGCATCACAATGTGATGACAGACACAACATGGCTGGAAGATCAGATGAGGACATATCCAGCTGGGTTGGGTTCCTGGGCTGTAAGCCCCTGCACTGTTAAATCCATTTGGTACAACTCTCCAGCAAGCACTTCTCCACTAGGGCAGTCAGGTAAATCCGAGGCTAGAGTTTCATTCCTCTGTCTAGAAACACCCAAGAGGTTTATCTATTTATCAGTCACTAATTAATTATTCTCATGTGATTAATTTATTTAAATTAATTTGCATCTTTGAGGGTGTATATTTTTGCCTGCAGAGTTTCATATTGTTTTCTGAATTCCATATTAAAAAGAGAATGTGACTATAGTAAATATGTGTATTTTTAACCTTCCTTTGGGGGACAAGAGGAATATAGCAGCAGGACTGTACAAGCTGGGAAGATAATTTTTTAAAAAACACATTGTTAGTCCCTGGGTTCGTAACACTGGTCAGTGAAATCTGCGACTGGTGCAGGTAATTTCTAACCATAAAAAAATGGTCATGTTAACAAGTTGAATTGGTCTCAGAGGACAGATGTAGGACAGTTGATTTCACCATATCCAAGCTGGATATTTAAAATTATCATCAGACCTTTAAAATATGCTGAAAATCTCCACAGTGACTGTAAGGACCTCCAGCCTTCAAAACCACCAGTCTTCAAAGCTACGTGTTGTCTACTGTGATAGAAACACAGTAGAAGTTTTCACCATAGACTGCCAGCACTAGTGTGCTTGCAACCACAGAAAAGAAAGACATGTTAACACCAAATATCTCCATGTCCTCAGTGTTTCCTATACCCTGATGTACAGAATGCTTCCCTGCTTTTTACAGGGGCAGCAAACGTGGGCAAAGTTTTGAGTACCACAAATGCTATAAACACAAGAAAACAGCCCTCTGCTGTTCTCACTTACAGCACTCCAGGTATGGAGGAGATCATCCTCTGAGCTGCAGCTTTGCCACCACAGTGGTCACGCTGCAGTAGCTAATCCAAAACTATTGCTGTTAACATCACTCAGCTCCTTACAAGCCTTATGCAAACATTGCTTCACCTTGGGGATGGGTAACCACAGGACCTCCGGCACCAAGTAGAGAAAATGAATTATCTAGCTCTATGCAGACCCAGGAGTAAAGCTGGGGAAATTCCTGCATCACTGACTGCTGTTCAGGCTCTATTTTAACTCCTCCAGTCTTGAAGGACTGAATTAAGAGCAGCCACAGCTCTCTCAAAAGATGCTTATAAAAAAAAAAAAAAAAATAATCACAAACCCAAAACCTGAGAGAAGATATTAAGTAGGCAAGCAAGGATTAGTTATGCTTATTTGGGGAGACTTTCTTAATCCTGAGAAGAGGTAGCAGAGCTGCACAAAGAAGCAGATAAAAGAATCAAAATGCAATTCTAATGGATAAGAGCCCCTCTTACCTGCAAACTGAGCCCATTCCAACATGATTTTGTTAAACTCTTTTTCACTCAGATTCTGCTTTTCTCTTGTCTTCAGTCATGTTCCTTTTGTACTGTGTTGGCCGCCTTCATTTTTTATTTATTGTTCTTCACACCCATTATGATTTTTCTTGGCAAAATTTTTAGCCGAATGCAGCAGTCTCACATCTCTCCTGACCTGCTGCTAGGAATTGATGGGCAGCAGTGCTCATTATTTTACAGGTGCTTTCCATTTGGAGAAGCTGCACCATTTACAACCCAAGGGAGAGCATGGTGGCGACAAAGGAATTTTTCTGTCTGAGACAGACCTGTTACTAAAATTTTCAATATTTTATCCACACACTGTGTAAAAAGATCAGAAATTATCTCCTTATATACCTGCCTATGTCCATACAAAAATATTAGATCATGGTGTCTGTTAGCGTAAGCAGACATAGGTCCCTCATACCTATGATTTCTGCTCCAGAATCATCTCTGAGCATATCAGACAGCCACTGCAAGCAGGTTACATTAGTGGTGAATTAAAGTGCAGAGCTCATACCGAGGATGCACCTAGTCCAATTGGCTGCATTTCCAAAGAGGTTTTCAGACAGTTTCTAAACCTCTGAGTTTTATTCTTTACATCTGTACATATTTGCCACTGTATTTCATGCTTCCATTCCTGTAAAAGCCTGCGGCTCAAGAGCACAAGCTGCACCCGTACACACAAAGTAGGGAGCACCAGCACAGAGCCTGGCAGGGCAGGAACCTGGGCATGAATCACAACAGAAAGGACCACAGAGGTGTGCACTGCTGGGATAACATTGTTCCCATAATGCTGTAGGATTTCAAAACCAAATTCGGTCTATTTTAGAGCTGAAAGCAAATCACCAATGAAAGGACCAGTCGGGCTTGTTTTACCAAGAGCCTGGCATCCAATGCAGAGGACAGCAACAAAGATAGAGAGACAAACAGAGAAAGATCCTCAGGGACCTGGAAGACTAAAGGAAATAATAAGTCATTTGCTTTAGAGCCTGAAAATCATATGGCAATATTTGCTTAAATGAGTAGATTGCAAGTAAAATATGACATGGTACCTTCATTCACTTATAGGAGGGGCTTTCAGGAATCTCTTGGCTGCCTTCAGATGGTCACAGGTAAAAGGAACACTGGCAGATAATTTTAGACTAAAAAGGGTAAATAAAGAGGAGTCCAGCTGCGTTGTACAAAGGAGCACAGTGAGATACCCATTAGAGGGTATAGCTCTCCCCTGTCAGGCAGAATCAAACTCTACAACCCGAGATAGGTTGTAAAGTAGGTATGTTTATTACGGCTCATTATCATAAGTCTCCTCCCACTGACACCTGCGCACTGCTGTCTGGTGGCCGTGGGCCAGGGTCTTCTGGAGGAAGGCCCACAGTCTTCCTCACAGTGTATTTTTACCTTTGGCTCAGAATGGAAGGCTATGCTAAACCAGCAACCGCAGAACTGGTATGATCTAGCTTATCTCTGGAGGCTCCTCTTCTCTGTTCCTGCTTAGCTCATAGTTAGTCCCTCTTATCTATACAAACCAAGATTACTCAAAGCAGTCTATCAGGGTTAGTTTGTTCTATCTATACAAAACAAGCTACAGCTGCAAAATTAAAAGACTACAACCCAACATTTATGTCTCACCCCCTAGACAGAAGCAAAACATATGTCAGGCACTAATATTTCAGAACTAGTTCCTACTAACCATACAGGTAGGGTATTAAATATGCATTTGCATGTCACAGCAGAAACAGACACAAATAGGAGTGTGGTAATTCTTCAGTATGAAGTTCCAAGCTTAAAAGTCTCTTACAGTAGAGTGAAACCTATTCAGTATTTATTTTCCAAAGGTTCAAGTCAAGAGTCCTAAGCAGATGGCTGCCTTCAGCGTAAAATGAGCACCTGAGGAGGGAAGAGGAGGCAAGTAACTCTAACTGGCCATCTGTTCTTAATTTTAAAGCAAAGGGCACAAAGAACTTTGAGGCACTACCAACTCTATCCACGCTGTGCCATACCCTCCCAATTACTCAATTGTCAGCATCAGTTAATTCCCCTATTGTTGTGATGTGATTCTTTCCCACGAAATGCCTGAAAGCCATAAATGATTGTGCCATGTGTCACTGCCAGATTCTCCAGAGAAAACATTCCCCCAAGCCAAAATACTTCATTTGCAAATCACACCTGAGCAGAAGTTGATAGAAAAAGCTGGTTCCATCTGTAGTTACAGTATCTCTTTGGTTTCAGCAGAACATAAACAAGTACTTAAATGCTTCACAAACTAGACCCTTGGAGCAACATGTACACTTATTTCAAACAAATATATGTATTAACCTTGCTCCAGATGGTGAATGTTTATACATTACCAGTTATTTATAAAAGTTTTTACTCTGCATAATTTACAAAGGACAAAACAAAACTGTCTCCTTCCAAGCCACATACACTTTTTCTTTCTTTTAAAATACAAATGTCTCCTTTGGTAGGGAATCACACATAACTTTGTATATGGGTGCTCTGTCCTCAAGCACCCACAGTCTACTGCAGCCTAAAACTACTGATTTAGAAAGACATAGAATTATTTTGAAAGTATCCTGCACTGGCATTTGTTTCTTAAAAAGAAATACACAAAACACAGAGCAATGCAAGTCTCCCACCTGAAGCTCATGTTTTTCTGCACTCAAGCTGACAAATTTTGCTGAAAATCTTTTGGCATTCTGTTTTTTGACCATGTAAACTCCAATTGCTACAGCAAAGGGTAAGAGTGTGAAGAAACTAGATTAAAAATTTTATTTTCCTAACATCATAACATCACCTTTTAGGGAGGTTTAACAGATGAAGAGAAGGCTGAGGTTCTCAATGACTTTTTTTCCTCAGTCTTTACTGGCAACCTCTCTCCCAACACCTCCCATGTCAAAAAAAACCAAGGCAGGAATCAAGGTGGTGAAGTCACTCCCACTGTATGTGAAAATCAGGTTCGTTACCTCCTGAGGAACCTGAACATACATAGGTCTATGGGACCCAAAGAGATCCATCCAAGAATTCTAAGTGAACTGGTAGATGTAATTGCCAAGCCACTCTCAATAATATTTGAGAAGTCACGGCAGTCAGGTGAAATCCCTAGTGATTGGAAGAAGGGACATGTTACACTTGTATTTAAAAAAGGTAGAAAGGAGGACCCTGGGAACTACCAACCTGTCAGCCTCATCTCTGTGTCTGGGAAGATCATGGAGCAGATTCTCCTAGAAGGTCTGGTAAGGCACATGGAGGACAGGAAGGTGATCAAGGACAGACAGCGTGGCTTCACTAAGGGGAAATCCTGCCTGACAAACCTAGTGGCTTTCTATGACAAAGTGACTGCATCAGTGGATAAGGGACAACCTGTGGATGCGATCTATCTGGACTTCTGCAAGGCCTTTGACACAGTTGCCCACAACATCCTACTCACCAAGTCGGAGAGATATGGATTTGATGGGTGGACCATTTAATGGATAAGGAATTGGCTGGATGGCCACATGCAGAGGGTAGTGGTCAGTGGCTCAAAGTCCAGATGGAGAGCAGTGACAAGTGGTGTCCCTCAGGGGTCCATACTGGGGCCTGTCTTGTTTAACA